>APFE031383930.1:73580-135144 GCA_000404065.3 Pinus taeda | reverse complement strand
GAGATTGGGGCACCTAAGCTTCTCACAAATAAGGAAAGCATGCAAATACCAGGCAGTTCATGGTCTTCCAGACATCAAAATTCCGGACAATACAATATGCAAGACATGTCAGTTTGGTAAGCAAACTAGAACTAACTTCCCTGAGAAGGAAGGATCAGCTAGCAGGCCACTTGAGCTTGTCCATACTGATGTATGTGGTCCGTCTAGGAAAAGGACACCTCGGGGAGAAGAATACTTTATATTATTCATTGATGACTATTCAAGGATGGTCTGGATAGGACTTACGAAGCACAAAGATGAAGCCTTCGAAAAATTCAAATCCTTCAAATCTTTGGTTGAAAATGAATCAGATCACAAAATTAAATGCCTCAAATCTGATAGAGGTGGGGAGTTTACCTCAAATGAATTTTTCGATTTTTGTGAAGAACATGGAATAAGAAGAGAATTCTCTACAGCCAGGACTCCTCAGCAAAATGGAGTAGTGGAAAGGATGAACAAAATGGTTCAACAAATGGCTCGTGCTATGCTTGATGAGTTTGAAACTCCCGCAACTTTCTCGGGTGAAGCCGCATTTGATGCAGTTATTATTCTCAACAAAACAAACGTCTGGGTGAACAGCACTCAAACCCCTCATGAGCTCTAGTATGGTGAGACTCCTTCGGTAAAATATTTCAAAATTTTTGGGAGTAAATGCTACATGAAAAATACTGATGAAAATATTGGCAAGTTTGAACCCAGAGCAGATGAAGGCATTCTTCTCGGTTACTCTCCCCACATCAAAGCATACAAGTGTTACAACAAAAGGCTTGGAAAAATTGTTGAAAGTATTGATGTGGTGGTTGATGAAGATGAAAACACTCCTAGGCAGGTAAGATCTGAAGATTTCGAAGATGAAGAGGACTATCCATCTACATCAAATCAGATTCATGATGAAGAAGAAGAGACCAATGAGGCACTAGAAGAACATATAAGGGTAGAAGAAAAGACTCCATCCAGGTACGTTCAGAAGAATCATCCAGAATCTCAGATTTTGGGGTAGAAAGAGGCTGGTATACAAAGAAGAAGAGAAATAGCAGAAGCTTCAAGCTATTTGGCATTACTCTCCTCCACTGAGCCACAAAATGTAAAAGAGGCATGCAAAGATGAATGTTGGGTCAAGGCAATGGATGATGAACTTGAGTGGATTGAAAAGAACAACACTTGGGAGTTGGTTCCTAGACCAAAAGATAAGAATGTCATAGGGACAAAATGGATATTCAAAAAGAAGTTGAATGAAAATGGGGGAGTTGTTAGAAATAAGGCTAGCTTGTTTGTAAAGGGTACGTTCAAAAAGAAGGAATAGACTTTGAAGAAACTTTTGCTCCCGTTGCTAGACTTGAGGTCATCAGAATGTTCCTTGCTCTCTCTAGCTTTCAGAAATTCAAAGTATTTCAAATGGATGTGAAATCTACCTTTTTGAATGGAGACTTAGAAGAAGAAGTGTACATTGAGCAACTAGAAGGATTCATTCTTGGAAATGATCCAAAACTTGTATGCAGACTTAAGAAGGCTCTCTATGGTCTTAAACAGGCTCCAAGGGCTTGGTACTGTCGTCTGGACAAATACCTTCATCAACAAGGTTTTTCAAAAGGATCGATAGATAGAAATCTTTATATAAAAAATGAAAATGACAAATTTCTAATACTTGTTGTGTATGTCGATGATATCATATTTGGCAGCAATGAAGAAGCTATGAGTCAAAATTTTGCCTTGGTGATGTAGAAAGAGTTTGAAATGTCCTTGACTGGAGAGATGACATATTTTCTTGGTTTACAAATCAAACAAAATGAAGGCAGTATCTTTTTATCTCAAACCAAGTACTTCAAGCAGATCTTGAAGAAATATGGGATGGAGGATTCAAAACCTGTATGTACCCCAATGGTGACACGATGCAGCCTCAGCGCAAATGATGACTCGCCAGCAATGCATCAACCAACCTATATATCTATGATTGGTAGTCTTCTCTATCTAACAAGAACCCGAACAGACATCATGCATGCAGTAGGAATAGTTGGAAGATTTCAGGCAAATCCAAAGGAAACTCATCTTCAGGCAGTAAAGAGAATTTTCAAGTATCTTCAAGGAACTCAAAACTATGTTCTATGGTATCCTAGAGATATAGATCGCACTCTTCATGCTTATACAGATGAAGAATGGGCTGGAAGCATGGATGACAGAAAAAGCACTAGTGGTGGTGCATTCTTTATGGGTTCCAGATTAGTATCTTGGTTCAATAAGAAACAGAGTTCGATTGCTTTATCTATAGCAGAAGCAGAATATGTGGCTGTTGCATCTTGTTGCACACAACTCCTTTGGATGATGCAAACTTTTCATGATTTTCAAATCACTTGTACTCCACCTATCTCCATCTTATGTGATAATACAAGTGCAATCAGCATTTCAAAGAACCCAGTCATGCATTCAAAGACCAAGCACATACCAATCAAGTATCATTTTCTCCGAGAACAATTGCTGGAACAAAAGGTCAAATTGGAGTATGTTCCCTCCAAGGAACAAGCTGATATATTCACCAAACCATTGCCCAGGGAGACATTTGAATACCTCGAACAAAAGTTGGGGGTTGTTGATGCATCATCCTACTGTTGAATCTTGTCTGTTGTATGCAAGTGGATACATGTACATTTTCCAGTCTATGTGGGTCGAATGGGTCTATCAGAGATCATCCGGCATAGGTTCAGGAGGAGCATATATTCTTCTAATGACGCATTGTTGGCATTATCTTAGAGGTCCTTGGTTTGGTTTCTCAAGAGTTTTCTGGTGGAGTAGATCAATGTGTGCTGGTCTGAAGGTTGATTCTGCTGATAATTGTTATTGTCATGTACTTCTTTTCATATCAAGGTCATGTAATGGCCTATTTTGGTTTCCCCACTATGGCTGGGATGAATAATTTTTTTCTATCTAGTGTATTCCCACTTGGATGGGAGATGGATGTATGTATGAGTCTTGATGATAGGAAGGTTACTTATAATGTATGGAGTCATGTTCTTTCTTGTAGAACATCTTTTTGCAGACAACATTTCAGCACAAAGCATATACAAAGGGGGAGCTCGTTCAGAGTTTTCTGCAGGTACTCAGGGGGAGTATGGTAGTCCGCCCCTTTGCCCTTGATGTCAAAGGGGGAGAGTGATTGGTTGTTGTTGCCATCAAGTCCAAAGGGGGAGATTGTTAGCATTATGATACATATGTTGTACTTGATGGCAACCCACTCATCTTAGATGATAAATTATAGTGCAGAAAAGTTCACGCACTTTCATGTAGAGAAAAGTTCCTTCCATGTAGAGAAAAGTTCATGCACTTTCATGCAAAGAAAAGTGCACGCACATGGGAAATCTTATGGTTGGTTCATGGTATTAGTCCAACAGTTTTTGATCCTATGGTTTTGGTCCATGGTATTGCATCCAAAAGAATTGAACCCAATTATTGGGTCTGTGGTATTGTTTCTCAATGGTTTTGGTCCATAGTTTTGCGTCAAGCCTAGCCTATAAAAAGGAAAGTAGATCATTTGGCTAATCACAAGTGTTGAAAATCTTAAGAAGAGCAAGATCTGAATTTCTGATAATCGGTTGGTGAGACATAGTTGAATCTGAATCAAGGAGAAACTGGAGCATTATAAGTCAGATCTAATGAAGAGTTGCAACCCCTTTGACGCATGAATGGATCTATGATTTCGATAGTTTGGGTATGTTTGAGAACTGATAAACTGTCTAAATCCGGAGGTGCGCAGGAGCGACAACAAAGCAGGTGCGGAGGTGTGCTGAATAGTAGATAGTGTAGGTGCAGAGTTGCGTATACCCGTCACGACAGAAGTGCGGATATCCGTAGGTTTCCTTCGGTGAGGTTGTGGACCTTTCTTGGAATATATTTTAGCTGTCTTTTATCTGTTTCTGTAGAGATCTGGGTTTAAATTGGTGTCTGGTTACTAGTGTTATTTTCTGGTTACTGCATTCTGAGAAGTTATTTGTTTAAAGGAGATTGGGTGATGCACATGTACATGATGTTTTGGATCCAATTTGAAAATTTATGAAACGTGGTCCCTGGAAGGAAAGAGAAGGTAGTAGCCTTCTCTAGGTCAGCACCTACATACTAGTATTTTAGATAGTACAAGAGCTTAGGGGATTGGAGCTCTCTTTCAAAAGAAGCTGGAAAACGAGAGAGGGTTGTAGCTCTTTGCAGGTTGTAGCTTGCGTACTGGTAAATGACTGCACCAGTACAAAATCATTGTAAGAAGAAGTTTCTAATTGAAAGAAGATAGAGACATATTGTAGCAGGTGGTTTTCACCCACATTGGGTTTCCACCTTACATCTTGTGTTCCTTGGTGTGACTGTCTATTTTGTGTCCCTACTCATTATTCTATGGTTCTCACATACAGATTAATGACAAACATCTAAAGAATAAATTAAATTATAAGTTCGGAAGGTATATCCAAGTTTCAATTGTCAGATCTGAAAATATTTTTATAAATTGATAAGAGTTTGATAATACTGATTCACCCCCCCCCCCCCCTCTCAGTATTATTTCCAACAACTAGTCCTGGAAGCTCTAGTTAGGCAAATCCTCTAGAGCCCAAAAATAGTTGTGGGTTGAGTTACTAGTCCTGTAACTCTTGGTTGAAACAAATTATTTGGGGCCCTCGACGACTTGGGTAGATACCAATCTAGTGATGCTTAGTAATTTCTGACCATGAGGTTGAATCATTGGTTGGGGGTTGAGGTGGTTTGGCCTCTAGAAGCCTTGATTTGGTTTCATTTGATTTTTTTCCTGAGATCCTGCATTCATGCTTGGAATAGTACACATGGGTGATTAGTTGAAAGAGAGATTTTGCTCAGCCCAATCTATGCTCATGTGGTACGTGGAATTCCCCGACCTGGTTTCACTTTCATATGTTAATAATATCTCCTTTTCCTTCAGTATTTTATGAGTAAATGTGCTTCATTATGTGGCTTTAATGCTCATTTCTACATTGATATATATCTAGTTATTTGTTGGTTATAAGCATGTTTATGACAGTTATGATGTATGGATCTCATAATGTTTTTATTAGTATATGAAATGTTAATGATCGAATGACCTAATAGATAAAAATTTGTCTATTTTGAGGAGATATTATTCCTCTTTGACAATTCTCAGATAAGTATAGGATCCCTATGTTTAGATCTATTGTTATGACCTTTAGATTTCATGTTTATGATATGTTTGATGAAATGCCTGTCATGGCTAGTAGGGGTTAGATCAAGTCCTTGTTTAAGTGTTTTCATTAGTAACATTGTTTCAATGTTATTTATCATTTCTACAAGTTTCATGGTCTTCTAGATAGTGGCCTGAGTCCTCACCTGAAAAAGTGGCACATAATTTGGGATTGTTGGCACTGAACTTCTTGAAAAAGGAGAGAGTCGCATTGATGCCTTGTTGTCAGAATGACTTGAGGGTCCCATTCTCATGTATTCATCATCATGAGAGCAACTGAGGCTCTAGGTAAGTAAAAAAGCAAGTTCTCTCATGGGTTGGACCCCTGAAGGGGTTGGCTAGCTCCTAAAGGTTTTGTAGCTTCCGAGGAAGGTCAAATTGGTCTTGTCATGTTGGTTCCACTTCCTTAATTTTACATCAGGAGTTGAATCATATCATAGTAACTCTTTGTCACATTTTTACCTCAATAAACCGGTTAGCTTGGGTAAATGTGGGACGATGGTGTTACATAGTGGTATCATAGCATGGTTTCATTCTCCTTGGGTGACGTCTAGTGTCTGCTCTCCTTAAATGAATGCGTTGTCATGAGTACAAGTCGATTGCATATGTTCCCTTATGCTTGTGATATATGTGCTTGTTGTGTATGCATGGTGCTGGTCATGGTCATTGTTGTAATGTCATGAAGAACTCAATGGTGTTGTTGTCATAATGTGTTCGTCATGAATGCATCTCAGTGTTTGTATGTATTGTGTATGCATGCATGTTTTACATATGTTGTTATGCATGCATTGTGTCTAGTTGGTATGTACTTGGTATTGTCATGTGTCATAATTGGATGATGATTGAAACGATGTTTATTTACTACTATGATTATGTTTGTACATGTATTGCACTAATCTGGTTGATATTTCATATGATATATCCTCCCCTGAACTAAACTAATGTACACTGATTTTCTTATAAATTCATTTATATGACATGATATGCATTGCAGGAAGAGAATATAAAATATGAATAGCAAGATTGCAAACTACAATTCACGAGATTATCCCTATAGATTAGATGAGTTGGATGGTGTGGGATATTCTCCTCACGTAGCAGAAACTGAGAAGTTTGAAGGAAAAAATAAGGAGTTGCAAAAAAGAGAATGATCGAATAATTCAATCATAAAATAGACTTACTAGGGAAAAAGAGAAATAAGGAGAAGCCAATTCAATGATTCTTTAGAGATTTTCAGACTTCCAGAGATAGGGACAACTTAGAATCAATCATGGACAAGAGGATAAGACTAATGGAGCATATGGTAGTAGGTCACATGGTGTGCACAGTTTGAATAGAGATGACACGGTTAGAGATTAGGCTCTTGGATACACCTGATAGGCGAGGCAGTGGACATGGGATTTACTCTAGTTTTGGTCTATATAGGTATCATTGTCATCATCATTATCATCATTACAAGAGGAATGATAGGGGATATTTGTCAGATGAGTTCAAGAAAGAAAATACACGTACATTTGATGGAGAAATGAAGAAGTCACATGATGCAAAAGCATGGTTTCTTGCGAAAAATAAGTTCTTTAGATTGCATGATTACTCAGAGAGCATGAAGGTCAGGATAACAACTTTCAATATCAAAGGTAAAACAGACATTTGGTGGGAAGATGTAAAGAATGTCAGTGGCATTCGGGAAGAGGAGTTGACTTGGAGTGAGTTTGAGAGACTTTTCAAGAAGAAGTATCTATCAGAGAGACACTATGATGACAAGGAAACATAATTCTATGAGTTGAAGATGGTATCTATGACCGATGAGGAGTACACTAGCAAATTATTGGAGTTATTGAGGTATGTGACTTATCTTAAGGAGGAGAAAGCAAAGATTCAAAAATTCATCAGTGGGCTACCAATAGAATTGAAGGAAATGATTGCATTTGACAAGCCTAGATCATTGGAGGAAGCCATTAGGAAACTAAAGAATTGTTATGAGTAATCAAAAATAGATTGATGACTAAGTAGGAATGAAAAGGTGATGATAAGAATAGAGGGAAATGGTATAAGAAGCGAACAAGACTTCAGGACTCAAGTAACAAAGAGAATGCAAAACGACCTAAGAAGTTTAATGCATTTGATATAGGACAAGGATTTTAGTTTGAGGAGTAGAACAAGGGTGATGATAGGAATCCCTTGCAATGTTGGAATTTTAGAGGATAGCATCGTAGAAGAGATTTTCCATAGCATCAAGGTGGTAGACCACATAGCTACAGTGCTTAGGAGGCACAAATAACTGGGGACGTTGAACAAAGTATTCCTCGGATTTATGCAACTTTGGATAACAGGAAGGAAGATCATGAGGCGTCTATTATTGAGGTCAACGACAAGCTTTGTGATCAATTTTTTTGTATTTTGACTGACCCTGTATCTAATTATAGTTATGTTAATCCTGACCTAGTGGATAAGTGTGGTTTGAATAAAAATTCCATGCAAAATCTTGATTAGTGCAGTTGGCTACAGGTAGAAATAAGAGGGTTCATCATTGGGTAAGATCTTGTGCATTTGAGTTGAATGGTATGCCTACCTTAGCACATTTTAATTTACTACCATTGGGATCATATAGTATGATTTTTGGTATGGAATGGTTGTATCTTCATCGAACCAAAGTGTATTGTTATGACAAGGCCATTGAGTGTTTGGATGAAAATGGGGAGCAAAGAATCTTGTAGGGAAAGAAGAATGAAAAATTACTTGGAATGGTGATAGCATGTAGGCGAAGCACAGTCATAGGAAAGAGTGAGTGTTATTTGCAGTTCATGTTTTGAGTGATAGAGGTAAGGAAGTTGAGGACAGAGATGTCTTGAGTAGGTATCTAGTTTTACAGTAGTTTCAGGATGTGTTACCAGAAGAGATTTCAAAGTTATTGTCTCATAGGGAAGTGGATGTATCTATTGAGTTCGTACCATGGGAAGTGTTATCACTTAGAACTATAAACATTTGTATATAACCCTTTGTCCAAGTTCAATGCCTAAAGTTGGTGTTAAATTGTTTTTAGTCTATGTTTCTTACTTAGGGTTGAAGCTTTAAAGATGTTTGATGTAAAGTGTACTCTAATCCTATCGGTCATCCTCCACCATCATGCTTTCATAAGACATGCCTTGTCTAATCCATGTCACCGATCCTTTCCGTAATTTTGTCGCACAGTCTCTTATTGGTCAGTTTCGCTGCATAATTATTGTTTAGCCATTTCGCAGTGTCACCATCAAAGCCGTTTCGCAGCGCATTATGACAATTCAAAACTAATCGCGCTGCGAAATCGCAGATTCGTGCGTTTTGCAGCGAATATTTCTAAAAGGGTCAAGTCTGTTATGAGTCACCATTTCCATCCTCTCATGTCAGTTTTTCGTACCTCCCAAATGCTCATTAACCATCACTCCACTAATAGATTTGCAAACATGCGCATCAGTATTAATTCAAATGAGTTTTACTATGCATGGATCTTTATGATGATCGTGAAGGATCCATAAGTGACCAGCCCGTGTGATGATTATATGTGAGTTTGCAAGTGAAGCTGCTTTCAAGAGAGCCTGTTTATAAGCGAGGCTGAGCCAAAAAAGGATTGAATTACCATTCCAGATTGAAGCTATTGCTCATTGTCAGTGCGAAGATTTCAAAGGCAAGATGGAGAGGAGAGAACACTGGTCTGGAAAATGTCAGAGAACAGAGCCTGAAGGTTTAGACTTAGCATTAAGAGATGAGGGTGTGAAGAAAGCCTTCAAGGAAGCCGGCTGTTGGAATTTCTGTAAGAAGCTGTAGGGTGGCCATGCTTAGGTAACAAAGGATTTTGCTTTAAACTTCACCGGTCTGAATTCTAAAATTGCTATGTTAGAAGTTAAAGTGTCTCTGGAGGAAATAGCTGCAGTAACTGAGATTCCAAGAGGGGGACAAGAATGGTTTAAGAACTTCAAGTTCGATATGAATCCCTGCAAAGAATTCTTGAAAGAGGCATATGTGAATGAGGACCTGACAAAGGCAGTGCCTAGAAACTATGTTAAGGAGCATTATGCCCTGCTTCTCACCTGTATTTAGAAGTACTTAACTTGTGAGGGAAGATATAATAAAGTCTATTCTTACCACTTCAAGTTGTTGTTGCATTTTACTGGTAAAACATCTATAGACATTCCTTTTTACTTGTTTCGAAGTCTGAGAAAAATGTGTGACAAAGTGCAATTAAGAAAGGATGACTGTGAAACATCTTTATTTCACCATGGTCTGGTTAAATTGTTAGTTTTGAATGGTCTTCAGAAAATAGGTAGGGATTGGGACTCGTTCATTTTCATGGCGGGTTTTCAAAGTAAAACAGGTCTTACTCCACAGCCCTTTAGAGAAAAAGAGCAGTCAGTTGAAGAACCCACGATAGCTGAGCTTCAGAAGGAGGCTAAGGATAAAAAGAAGGTCAAGTCACAGTTAAGAAAATCAGTCAAGCCACTGGTTATTAAAGAACAACCTCAGCCATCAGCAAAAGGAGAAGCCCGGCATAAGAAGACTGTACCTGGGCCAAATGAAACAGAAAAAGTTTCAAGGGTGAGGACAAGGAGTCAAATAAGTAAAGAAGAAGGCAAAGCAGTGGCTGTTGAAGAAATCCCGGTATCAAAGGCCAGCTTGAGTGATTTGTTGGAAGCCATTGAGTTTGAGAAAGTTGAGCTGGTGCACATTGAACCAATGCACATTGACTTGACACAGTCAACACCGGAAAGCACTAAGAAATCTAGGGCTTCAAAAAGACTGAGGTTTGATGAGCCAGGTGTTGAGGTTATCTTCAAACCAAGAAGACCTCTCACAAGAAAGCAAGCAAGGGAAGCTGAGAAACTGCTTAGAACAGAGGTATCTGAGGAATTGCCCAGAACAGAGGAGGCAGAGGAAATCAAGAAAAAAGGCTCAAACAGAAAAGTCATCATTTCCCAAGGAGGAAATATTATAGCCATAAAAGACCAGTTGGAGGCAACTGAAATTGAAATTGCTAAGATGAAGAGTGCCACCAGAGAGGTTGCAGTTAGGTATGCAAATTATCGAAAAGCTGTGTTGGAAGGAAGTAAAAACCTAGTAGGCCAGGTGGATTCAGTGGCTGATGTTTACACATGGACAGTTCCAGCTCTCAAATAGGCCAAAGTCATCAAAAATACAAACATGAATTTAAGAGCTGAAAACAAAGCCATGAGAAAGGAGGTTGCAGAATTGAAGGCATAGCTAAGTAAATTAGCTGCTAAATGAAATTGTTGATTCCAAGAAAGGTGTTGTTCTAAGTTTTGTAAAATTTTGCTTAAGTTCATTATTTTGAAGGCATGTAAACCCTGCTATACATATCCAAGGTAAAACAGAGTTTTGCAATCAGGTGGCAGAGCAGTTAAAATCTCAGAGGAAAGTGAAATTGTTTAAAACAATTTCGCAGTTTCGCAGCGCGCTACGAAACTGCGAAACTGCTGTAAGTGTTGTTTTAAAAACGTAGGCAAAAAGTTTGATGGAATAATTAGAAATTGGCAAAGAGAACACCTAGGTGAAATGAAAGGGATCAAAGGAAGTTGCCACAGCCATTCAACATATGCCAGGTGTACCTTTAACAAAAGGTGAAATATTTTAACCTAAGTTTGGAATTTTTGGTTATAAAGCCACTTTATTCTCGGTGATTAGGGTTTGTAGGGAGCTTCATAAGAGAAGTTTTGGTTGGCACACCTGTCCATCAAAGAAGCCTCTAGTATATCAGGAACGTGGTAATGCCCTATATCCTTGGGTTATTAAATACTTAAAGGACCTACTGCTGCATACTCGGTGATGCTAGGTGATGGAGGACCAGAACCGAAAATTTAGGGATATTCTCAGCCAACACGGAGCAGATCAAAGCTTTCAGTATCCAAAGCCAACATGGCACATTAATTGCTGATCTCATGCCATCTCAGCCAAACGAAGAGGAAGCCAAGTGTCAAAGCTGCAAGGAGGAATCAATTGATGCTGAAGATAGAGTTAGAGTTATAACCAAATTAGAACTCTTTAGAACTTCTGTTAGTGGTTGTTGTATTAAATAAGTTTGTTAAAAGCAGATAGGTGTCATTAGTGGTAGTCATCGATCTCCCCTCATGCTGGAGGAGGAAGCTCCAAGTAGTTAGAGTCATGTTTCTATATATAGCTGAATCATCTATGTAACAGGGGTTGGATATTTTGAGAAACAGAGAATTGCTTTGGCTTGTGTAAAAACCCAGTTTAGTAATATAATTTGCTACTTATATTCTCAGGATTCTTACAGTGTTTCAAATTCTCAAGATATGTGGTTTTGCTTTATGTTTAATGTTTTTACAGTTGTATGAATACACAATCACTCAGAATTCACTTATGCTGCTCTGATTTCCTGTGTGTATTTGTAAACTGAGGTTTCTATGAGATGTTGTTTTGAGTATTTAAACATTACATGCCCTGACTTCTATGCATGAGCAGTGTTATAGCTTACTGAATATGATCAACTCCATAAGCCCAATGGAATTCTTTGTAATGTCTGTCTAGCCAACATGTTTATTAAATTTACTTTACTAGAGTTAGCCCTCTTATCAATAATCAAAATCAATAACTTTTTTGAGAGAGCCCTCTCAGGCTAGGGAGGCTAATCCTTAGTCAAAAGATTGGTCTGAAACAGTTACATAGAGTCTACCTAATCAGCAGCCCTTCAGTGCTTGATTTTGTGTTAACATTTTGGTGCGTCTACCGGGAGCCTGAAGATTACTCATTCCCGAAAACTTGAGACTGAACTTCTGAAGGTAGCAGAAGCTCAGGAAGGTGTTCGAGGCTGCATTCTACCTTGGTGACTCCATTCAATCTTAAAGTTAAAAAGGTGGCTTCGAGAGGAAGATACACAAGGAGTAATCCTGACCCAAACCCACCTAGTCCAGTGGATAATCCTAACATTATCTCAAGAAGTACACAAAGATTTTCTGATATACCAGGTACTTCAAACATTTCAAAATCTTTGTTTCCTGAATTTTCAAGAAGTCCTGAAAATAAAATTGTTGATGATAAAATTCAAGAGGTGTTGTTGAGGTCTGAAAATGAAGAAGAATTGATTAGAATTATTTTAGATTTACAAAAGAGAGACATTGATACTTCATCTTTAGTGTCTCAAAAAGATAAGGAATAGTTTTGGGAGGTTGTTACTTCAGAATTGCTATTAGAAGAAGAGGATTTAAATCAGCTCAAATAGCTTGATCCTTTTGAACTGTTGCTCAAATCTAAAACTGGTTTACCTCTCCCTAATTGGAGTTCTTTTGTCAGTGGTTTGCAAAGTCCAAACAGTCCTTTCTGTACCAGTACTTTATCTTCTGCCTCTGCTAGTCCAAACAGTTCTCAAACATCATCACACACTAAATCTTCTCCCTCTAGTCATACAATACCTGCTGTCACTACTCCTCCATTCATTATGGCCGTACCTACTAGGTATGCTCCTCTAGTTCTCCCTGCTGTTTTACATGATCTTCCTAATAAATATGCTGCTAGGATTCCAACATGGGGAGGGGATGAAGATATTACAGTAGAGGAACATGTGGATAGATTCAATGATTTTATTGATAGATATGAAGTGGATGATGAAGATGTAAAGCTGAGATTGTTTGCTCAGACTTTCATTGGGGAAGTCAGAAAATTGTTTAAAGCCTTAACAGCTGGTAGCATTCATAGTTGGGCTGAGTTTGAAGATAGCTTTATGAGGAAATGGGGAAATAGAACCAATCCTGTTCAAGCCCTCACTGAATACAATAGTCTGAGAAGAGCTCCAGATGAAACTGTCCAAAAATTTTCTAAGAGGTTTAATAAGGTATATAATTCTATTCCAGCACACTTGAAACCTCCTGGAGCTTTGGCACAGTTAAGATACGCTAAGTCATTTGATTCAGATTTCTCCCTTTTACTCAGAGAAACAGAGTCTGCTACTCTGGCTGACATGCAAAATGATGCAGTTAAGGTAGATGGGAATATGCTTGCTGCCAAGAAGTCAAAGATGGCAAAGACTAAGATAAAGGAAGAGGAGAAGCCTTCTACTTCTGCTCATGAAGACAAGTTTGAAACCATGATGAGAACCATGGAAAAGTTGATGGAACAATTAGCACTTGGGAATACTACTGCTCCCCAAACACAGCAAGAGCCCCGATTTAGAAACCCTCAATTTAGAAGGCCTCAAAATCAGCAAAGGCCAAGAGACAATAGAAATCAGCAGGCAGATCCTCCAGTGAGACCTCCTTTTCAATAAAACTTGGTGGATGAAGAAGAAGAACCTGAAGTACCTGAGGAATCTATTCATTGCTTTGATGAAGAAGGGTCAGGAATTTTCTTGACCAAAGAGGAACATGATGAGTCCAGCATGACAAAGTCAGAGGAAGAACCTTCAGATTTTTTAAAGGGCTATCAACATGCTATTTTTGAGATACAAAAGCAGTATAATCTCAGGAATAGAGATGTTCCTATTACAGCAGACAAAGCACAGTTCAAGAAGAATACCTCAAGGACAGCTGATGATAAAAAGGAGAAAGCAAAGGTAGGTGAAAGTAAAGTTGATCCTCCTCTTGACAAAAGGGACATTCAAATTTCTTCTCCTCCTAAGGAAAGTGACAAGTCTACCTCTGTTTTTAATATTGAGAATGAGATTGCAAAAATTAAAATATCAGTCCCTTTTAATGAAATTCTCAAGGTAGAAAAGTATAGAAGCAAAATTGTTGAAATGCTCAATTCACAACCAGGGGTGGCCGATATCCTAAATGTACAAGAAGATAATCCTATTATCTGCTTGGGTCCAAGGCTTGAGGATGAACAAAATGAAGAGTTCCCTCCCTTTTACATAAGCATTACTATTCATGATATGACTTTACATAATGCTATGTTAGATTCGGGAGCATCACATAATCTTATGCCTAAAGTAATTATGGAGAGACTGGGGTTAGAAATTACTAGGCCATATAAGGATTTATTCTCCTTTGATTCTAAGAGAGTTCATTGCATAGGTTTGATAAAGGATGTGGTCGTGGGTCTACAACAAATTCCAGCAAAAACCATTGTTATAGATATTGTTGTTGCAGACATCCCACCTAAGTTTGGAATGCTGCTTTCGAGGTCTTGGACAGCCAAAATCAAGGGCACAATGCAGATGGATCTCACATATGCTACTATTCCAGTGTTTGGTGAGCAAAGAAGGTTGTACCATGAAACAAGGATGGCCTACATGGTGAGTAGCAAAGAAAAACCTCAAAATTTTCCTATTTACTCATGTGATACTGGTCTTGGTTCAGCTATCCTTTTTAATGAGTCAGTTGGGAGAGAATTGGAAGATAAATCAGCAGAAAATCAGAGTCATGAAGGATAGCAAGGAGATGAAGAAGATATCATGGGCTGTTGGTCATTATACTTTGATGGAGCAGCAGGGAAAGAAGGGGCAGGAGCTGGAATTTGGATCACTAGTCCAGCTGAAGAAAGTAAGTTTCTGTCATACAAACTAAACTTTGATTGTACCAATAACATGGTTGAGTACGAATCTCTAGTGTTAGGCATGGAAACCTTGATAGAATTGAAGGCAAAGAACATTGATGTTTGTGGAGATTCTGAATTGATTATTAAGCAGGTACAAGGTACATATCAAACAAAGGATGTAAGGATGAGAGCCTATAGAAATTTAGTGTTCGAATTATTGGAAAAATTTCAATCCTATACCTTCAGTATAAAAACCAGAGATCAAAATTCTGTTGCAGATTCTCTTGCTGTGGTAGCCAGTCTGTTTATTATTCCCAAACATGCTTCTGATAGCTATGAAGTGAAGGTTCGCCATAGACTAGTTATCCCAGATAATATCCTAAACTGGCAGGTCTTTGAAGGTGATCAGCAGGTAAGAAATTTCCTAGAGTTGAAAGAAGAGTTTGACCATAATCAAATTGATCAGCAGAATATGTTAACAGAGACAAAGGAAAAGTCTGAAGTGTTGCAGCTACAAAACAACCTAATTCCTAAAGGCCTTATTCCACTTGAAAAATTATTTGATCAAAATGATGTGTTTAAAGCACCAAAATTGCAAGCCAATGAAGAGGAAATAGAAATCTGTAATTTATGTGACTCAATTGTGCCCAAATTAGTCAAAATTTCAAAGTTTTTATCAGCTGATATGAAGGTCAAATATGTTGAAATGATGAAGAAATTTATTGATGTTTTTGCATGGAGCTATGCTGATTTGAAACAGTATGATTCTTCAATCATACAACATACCATCCCAATTAAGCAAAATGAGAAGCCTTTTAAGCAGAAATTAAGAAGGATTAATCCTCTTCTGATGCCACTAATTGAAAAGGAGGTGAAAAAGCTTTTTGATGCCAAGATTATTGTTCCAATCAGATTCTCAAATTGGCTTGCTAACTTGGTACCAATCAGGAAAAAGAATGGGGAGATTAGAATTTGTATAGACTTCAGGAACTTAAACAAGGCTTCACTGAAAGATAATTACCCTCTTCCCAAAATGGATTTCATTTTGCAAAATATTGTTGGTTCACAAAAGATGTCTATGCTTGATGGCTTCTCAGGGTATAATCAGATCCTTGTTCATCCAGATGATCAGGAGAAGACAGCTTTCACTACACCATGGCGCACATTTATGTATGCAAAAATGCCATTTGGCCTCATGAATGCAGGAGCCACTTTCCAGAGGGCTATGGACATTGCTTTCGCTGAAGAAAAAGATAAATCAGTGGTGGTATATCTTGATGATATCACAGTCTTTTCAAAGAAGGAAGAAGACCACTTAAAGCACCTAGAAAGGATCTTGCTTAAGTGTAGGAGGTTTGGTATTTCTTTAAACCCAACCAAAAGTATCTCTGCTTTGACTTCTGGCAAATTGCTTGGACATATTATCTCTGAAGAGGGAATTAGGATTGATCCTAATAGAGTTAGTGCTATTCAAAGGCTAGATTTGCCAAGGAGTAAGAAAGAGGTTCAATCTTTTCTTGGAAAGGTTAATTTTGTTAGGAGATTCATTCCTAATTTTGCTGAGGTGGTCAAACATATAACAAAAATGTTAAGGAAAGGAGCAGATTTCAAGTGGACAGTTGAAGCAAAGAAATCATTTGAAGAGATCAAAAAGGCACTCTCTCAAGCACCAGTTCTTATCAGCCCTGATTTTACCAAAGAGTTTCTGATCTTCACATTTGCTTCTGAAGATACAATTGCTGGAGTCTTGTTGCAAAAGGGAAGTCAAGGTATTGAACAACCCATTTCTTTCTTTAGCAAGACATTGGCTAATGCTGAATTGAAATATAATATCTTAGAAAAGAAAGCATATGCATTGGTGAAAGCAATTAAGGATTTCAGAATTTATGTGTTGCATTCTCATATTGTTGCATACGTGCCAAGTGCTGTTATAAAAGATATTCTTACACAAGCTGACCCAGATGGAAAAAGATGGAAATGGATAGCAAAGTTGTTAGAGTATGACATTGAGATTAAGCCCACCAAGTTGGTAAAGGGTCAAGGCTTAGCAAAATTGTTGACTCAGTCAAATCTGGACTGCATTGGTATCAATTTTAGCACAGAAATCTCAGAAATTTCTGAGAATGAAGAAGAATTGGTCCAAATAAATAGAAATTTTTTTATCTCAGAGTGGTATAAGGATGTAGCATTTGTCTTGCAGTATAATAGAGCCCCTGATAACCTTTCAAAATCTAAAGCTCGGTTCACCAAGTTGAAATCTCTCAGATATTTTGTATATGATCAAAATTTATTTTGGAAGGATGCAGGAGGAATATTATTAAATTGTCTCATTGAAGAAGAAGCTGATAAAGTAATTGATGAGTTTCATAAAGGGGATTGTGGAGGTCATCATTATTGGAAAGCCACTGCAAACAAAATTTTGAGAGCTGGATATTTTTGGCCAACTATGTTCAAAGATATTTATAAAAAGATAGCAGCATGCCATGAATGTCAAGTTTTTGAAGGAAAGAGAAAGCTCATGACAATGCCACTGGTTCCTATTTATGTTGAGGCACCTTTCCAGCAGTGGGGATTAGATTTTATAGGGGAAATTCATCCTCCTTCATCAGGACAACATCGTTGGATTCTCACAGCCACCGATTATTTTACAAAGTGGATAGAGGCAATACCCACAAGGCAAGCAAATGACTCAGTAATAATTTCCTTTTTAGAGAATAACATCTTATCAAGGTTTGGTTGCCCAATCAAGATTATCACAAACAATGCCCAGGCTTTTAATTCTAAAAGAATGATAAATTTTTGTCATCAATACCACATTTCCCTTGGTCATTCCACTACTTATTATCCACAGGGAAATGGCTTAGCTGAAAGTTCAAACAAGAGTCTTGTGAGAATTATTAAGAAGCTGCTGCAAGAAAATAAAAAGGCTTGGCATTTGAAATTAAAGTATGCCTTGTGGGCTGGTCGAATTTGCACAAAGAGGTCCATTGGAACATCACCATATGAACTTGTGTATGGAGCAGAGGCTATATTCCCAACATCTCTCGGGGTACTAGTAATGAAGTTGATTCAAGGATTAGAGGAGGAACCAAATGCCATACAGCGAAGGATCAATCAGCAAATAGCTCTGCAGGAGAAAAGAAGTGAGGTGTTTGAAAGTCATCAGCAAAATCAAAATAGGGTCAAGAGAGAATTTGACAAGAAGATCAAAGAGGATACTTTTCAGATTCATGATAAAGTCCTGAAATGGGAAGCTAGAATTGAAGAGAAAGGTAAGCATGGTAAGTTTGAAAATTTGTGGAAAGGGCCATATCAGATTTTTGCTTTTCATGGAAATAACACCTACATTCTGCAGGAAGTTGATGGAGCACCATATGCTGGAGGACCTGTTAATGGCAGGTTCTTAAAGCATTACAATCAATGAAATTCTGCCAAGTATCTCATGAACATTGTATATAACCGTTTTATGAATTTTTCCTGTTGAAAATAAATGACAAGCTGAACAAAAAAGCTTAATCCCGAGGAGAAGGCCCACAAAGCTAGAAAGGAATGCTTGTCAACTTCGAGTGTTTTTTTTTTAGGAAATGGATAAAGCACTAGATCTACAAGTTCTTAGTGTACTACAGGAGCACACTATCCCAAGTGGAGCCACTGTTATCACTTAGAACTATAAACATTTATATATAACCCTTTGTCCAAGTTCAATGCCTAAAGTTGGTGTTAAATTGTTTTTAGTCTATGTTTCTTACTTAGGGTTGAAGCTTTAAAGATGTTTGATGTAAAGTGTATTTTCCTATCGGTCATCCTCCACCATCATGCTTTCATAAGACATGTCTTGTCTAATCCATGTCACTGATCCTTTCCGTAATTTCGTAGCGCAGACTCTTATTGGTCAGTTTCATTGCATAATTATTGTTTAGCCATTTCGCAGCGTCACCATCAAAGCCGTTTCGCAGCACATTATGACAATTCAAAACTAATCGCGCTGCAAAATCGCAGATTCGTGCGTTTTGTAGCGAATATTTCTAAAAGGGTCAAGTCCGTTATGAGTCACCATTTCCGTCCTCTCATGTCAGTTTTTCGTACCTCCCAAACGCTCATTAACCATCACTCCACTAATAGATTTGCAGACATGTGCATCAGTATTAATTCAAATGAGTTTTACTATGCATGGATCTTTATGATGATCGTGAAGGATACATAAGTGACCAGCCCGTGTGATGATTATATGTGAGTTTGCAAGTGAAGCTGCTTTCAAGAGAGCCTGTTTACAAGCGAGGCTGAGCCAAAAAAGGATTGAATTACCATTCCAGATTGAAGCTATTGCTCATTGTCAGTGCGAAGATTTCAAAGGCAAGATGGAGAGGAGAGAACACCGTTCTGGAAAATGTTAGAGAACAGAGCCTGAAGGTTTAGACTTAGCATTAAGAGATGAGGGTGTGAAGAAAGCCTTCAAGGATGCCGGCTGTTGGAATTTCTGTAAGAAGCTGCAGGGTGGCCATGCTCAGGCAACAAAGGATTTTGCTTTAAACTTCACCGGTCTGAATTCTAAAATTGCTATGTTAGAAGTTAAAGTGTCTCTAGAGGAAATTGCTGCAGTAACTGAGATCCCAAGAGGGGGACAAGAATGGTTTAAGAACTTCAAGTTCAATATGAATCCCTGCAAAGAATTCTTGAAATAGGCATATGTGAATGAGGACCTAACAAAGGCAGTGCCTAGAAACTATGTTAAGGAGCATTATGCCCTACTTCTCACCTGTATTCAAAGGTACTTAACTTGTGAGGGAAGATATAATAAAGTCTATTCTTACCATTTCAAGTTGCTGTTGCATTCTACTGGTAAAAAATCTATAGACATTCCCTTTTACTTGTTTCGAAGTCTGAGCAAAATGTGTGACAAAGTGAAATTAAGAAAGGATGAATGTGAAACATCTTTATTTCACCATGGTCTGGTTAAATTGTTAGTTTTGAATGGTCTTCAGAAAATAGGTAGGGATTGGGACTCGTTCATTTTCATGGCGGGTTTTCAAAGTAAAACAGGTCTTACTCCACAGCCCGTTAGAGAAAAAGAGCAGTCAGTTGAAGAACCCACGATAGCTAAGCTTTAGAAGGAGGCTAAGGATAAAAAGAAGGTCAAGTCACAGTTAAGAAAATCAGTCAAGCCACTGGTTATTAAAGAACAACCTCAGCCATCAGCAAAAGGAGAAGCCCAGCATAAGAAGACTGTACCTGGGCCAAATGAAACAGAAAAAGTGTCAAGGGTGAGGACAAGGAGTCAAATAAGTAAAGAAAAAGGAAAAGCAGTGGCTGTTGAAGAAAGCCCGATATCAAAGGCCAGCTTGAGTGATTTGTTGGAAGCCATTGAGTTTGAGGAAGTTGAGCCGGTGCACATTGAACCAATGCACATTGACTTGACACAGTCAACACTAGAAAGCACTAAGAAATCTAGGGCTTCAAAAAGACTGAGGTTTGATGAGCCAGGTGATGAGGTTATCTTCAAACCAAGAAGACCTCTCACAAGAAAGCAAGCAAGGGAAGCTGAGAAACTGCCTAGAACAAAGGTATCTGAGGAATTGCCCAGAACAGAGGAGGCAGAGGAAATCAAGAAAAAAGGCTCAAATAGAAAAGTCATCATTTCCCAAGGAGGAAATATTATAGCCATAAAAGACCAGTTGGAGGCAACTGAAATTGAAATTGCTAAGATGAAGAGTGCCACCAGAGAGGTTGCAGTTAGGTATGCAAATTATCGAAAAGCTGTGTTGGAAGGAAGTAAAAACCTAGTAGGCCAGGTGGATTCAGTGGCTGATGTTTACACATGGACAGTTCCAGCTCTCAAATAGGCCAAAGTCATCAAAAAGACAAACATGCATTTAAGAGCTGAAAACAAAGCCTTGAGAAAGGAGGTTGTAGAATTGAAGGCACATCTAAGTAAATTAGCTGCTAAATGAAATTGTTGATTCCAAGAAAGGTGTTGTTCTAAGTTTTGTAAAATTTTGCTTAAGTTCATTATTTTGAAGGCATGTAAACCCTGCTATACATATCCAAGGTAAAAAGGAGTTTTGCAATCAGGTGACAGAGCAGTTAAAATCTCAGAGGAAAGTGAAATTGTTTAAAACAGTTTCGCAGAGCGCTACGAAACTGCGAAACTGCTGTAGGTGTTGTTTTAAAAACGTAGGCAAATAGTTTGATGGAATAATCAGAAATTGGCAAAGAGAACACCTAGGTGACATGAAAGGGATCAAAGGAAGCTGTCACAGCCATTCAACATATGCCAGGTGTACCTTTAACAAAAGGTGAAATATTTTAACCTAAGTTTGGAAATTTTGGTTATAAAGCCACTTTATTCTCGGTGATTAGGGTTTGTAGGGAGCTACATACGAGAAGTTTTGGTTGGCACACCTGTCCATCAAAGAAGCCTCTAGTATATCAGGAACGTGGTAATGCCCTATATTCTTGGGTTATTAAAGACTTAAAGTACCTACTGCTACATACTCGGTGATGCTAGGTGATGGAGGACTAGAACCGAAAATTTAGGGATATTCTCAGCCAACACGGAGCAGATCAAAGCTTTCAGTATCCAAAGCCAACATGGGAAATTAATTGCTCATCTCATGCCATCTCAACCAAACGAAGAGGAAGCCAAGTGTCAAAGCTGCAAGGAGGAATCAATTGATGCTGAAGATAGAGTTAGAGTTATAACCAAATTAGAACTCTTTAGAACTTCTGTTAGTGGTTGTTGTATTAAATAAGTTTGTTAAAAGCAGATAGGTGTCATTAGTGGCAGTCATCGAGCTCCCCTCATGCTAGAGGAGGAAGCTCCAAGTAGTTAGAGTCATGTTTCTATATATAGCTGAATCATCTATGTAACAGGGGTTGGATATTTTGAGAAACAGACAATTGCTTTGGCTTTGTAAAAACCCAGTTTAGTAATATAATTTACTGCTTATCTTCTCAGGATTCTTACAGTGTTTCAAATGCTCAAGATATGTGGTTTTGCTTTATGTTTAATGTTTTTATAGTTGTATGAATACACAATCACTCAGAATTCACTTATGCTGCTCTGATTTCCTGTGTGTATTTGTAAACTGAGATTTCTACGAGATGTTGTTTTGAGTATTTAAACATTACATGCCCTGACTTCTATGCATGAGCAGTGTTATAGCTTATTGAATATGATCAACTCCATAAGCCCAATGGAATTCTTTGTAATGTCTGTCCAGCCAACATGTTTATTAAATTTACTTTACTAGAGTTAGCCCTCTTATCAACAATCAAAATCAATAACTTTTTTGAGAGAGCCGTCTCAGGCTAGGGAGGCTAATCCTTAGTCAAAAGATTGGTCTGAAACAGTTACACAGAGTCTACCTGATCAGCAGCCCTTCAGTGCTTGATTTTTTGATAATAGGAAGCATCGACATCAAAGGCACCATACAAGATGAGCACAATAGGGTTAGTAGAGTTTAAGTTTCAACTGAACGAAATGCTTGAAAAGGGATACATTAGGAAGGGTGTGTCACATTGGGGTGCGATGCTGTTATTTGTGAAGAAGAAGGATGGTACTCTCATGTTATGGATTGATTATAGGCATTTGAACAAATTTACCATCAAGAATAGGTATCTATTGTTGAGCATTCATGACTTGTTTGATTAGTTGAAGGCAAAAACAATGTTCTCGAAGATTGATCTGAGATCAGGATACCATTAGGTATGCATTAAATAAGAGGACATCTACAAGATTTCTTTTGTTGGGATGGGGTCCCCTGGGTCAGTTTTAGGTTAAATACCCAAGTTTTGATGTAAAGGTTGATAAAAAGATGTAAAGTCTCTGTGAATTGTGGATGCAGAGTGCGTAGTTAGTTAGGAGTCAAAAGGGTTTTTACCCTCGTTTATGTAAGTTTGAGTCATTTTTTGAGATCTAGCAATGGTTCGCGAACCATGGGATTGTATAAATAGTTGTGTTTTAGAGAGGCTAAGGAAAATCTATTTCTTTGTCTATGGGTATGATGAATCGATTCTTAGAGAGTTAGTGCATAAAAGTAAGTCTTAGAGGGGGAAAAGGCTCTACAACTAAGTGTGCAAAGGCCTAGAGTACCGTCCACAACAGAGTGCACAGACCCCTGCAGCTGAGTGCACAGGGAAGTTTTTGATCCTGTAAGTTGATGCTGAAGATCAATAAAGAATATTGTTGATGAAATTCATGTGTTTTATTTGTTTATATTTGTTGTTTATGTTTGCAATATATGTTGTTATGAAATAATGTATTATGAAAAAATGATGTATTAATGCACGAATCTATTGGATAAGTCTTATTAACTAAATGCAATACATGTTAAGTATTTACACAAACATCATAATACCTTCCATTATGTTTATCAAACACGTAAGTAGATCTGAGTATATTCTAATCTAAGGATAATTTATGGTGTACATAAGTAGGTAATTTGTCTATTTAGGGTCAGCAAAAGTCGATCGTTGACCTTTGTGGAGGCCTAGGGGTTGTCCGAAGGGAGTCACAGTACCAAACCATAAGGGCTTATAGAACTACACAGAGGCAAATCTAGGGCATAAAAATACATCACACTAATCTCTAGATGCAAAAACTTGGTTCCATTGTCCCCCCATATTGCTTCGGGTGAGACTTCAGTCCACGCCAAGCAGGTTGATGCCGAAAGGGCCAGTAGTGTAGGGGTTTGTTTGGCACAACTAACTATGAACCTGGGTCAGGACCCTCTAAGCCAAAAAATGCTTTCATTCCTGAGACTTGACCCCAGGTCTCTCGAGTGAGAGCCGAGCGCCAAGAGAGAAGAATACAGGTGGGCACAGGTCAAGTGAGTGCCTCAAAGATGAGCCTGGCACTGGGGATAAGTCAGGCTGTCGAATTGGTAAGGACAGTGGAACTTAGAATAGTTGCTCTGCTAGAGTAGTCCTTGAGCACAGAATTGGTCAATGAAAAGATCATCATCAGTATCCTTAAGAGCATTGGCCTAAATATTGTAGTGGTTTCCAACGAATTTCTTCATGCGCTGCAGGTAGGAGTGACAATGGAATTGAGAGCTCAGGAGCAGCGCGCTCTCAGTTTAATAAGTGAGTACTGTGTGAATAATGAACAAATGTTCACCGAGAAGATGCAGGAACTAAAATATATGGATACTATCCAGGCCCAGAGCTCCCAGTTGGCGAGTGTGGTTGTAGAGGCATGCAAAACAGACTTGGAGTTGCACATACCTGAGGACACACAACCAAAGGCCAAGATCCATAAACTAGTTGTAGGCATCTGTGAGGCAAAGGCATAAGCTGTGATAGTTCAATTTGAAATAAGCATGAAAATCATGCATCTGAAACTAAAATCACATCCTTCAACTCTGCCCGAGGTCAAGGAACAGTGTGGATCTACCACCAAGGAAGGGATGGCTACAATGGATGCCGCAGTCATTGACTACATGACCTTATTTGAACAAGCGATGGAATTAGTGATGACCCTGTTGGAAGACCTGAACTTGCAGAGAGTGAATATAGATATCTGCGAGCTCCAAAAGTAGTATGATGAGGTTAGGGCGATGACGTGCACAATTGCTACAACACAGCGCCTTGCCAAGTTGCAGGAGGGGAAGTAGCTCCTCGCATAGTTGGAAGTAGCTCATAAGAAAAAGGTAGTGCTTAAGGCTAGATTGGATCCTTGGTTGGAAGAAGCCTACCAAGTCTCAACCAACATTCAGGAGAAGCTGATGAACTTGCAGCTGACACAACAGAAGATCAAGTTGGGTGGCAAAGGACAATCTACGAAGTAACTCGTCAAACAAGTGAAGTAGGCAACTACACATAGCATTGTTGAGGTACAAATTGTGCAGGTGGAACTGGGGGATCTTCACAAAAATATCACCGCACCAGCCAAGTGACTCAAGGGTGAGTCACGTCCTTTGTGTTGGGGACCTATTGGGATGAGGTCCCCTAGATCAGTTTTGGGTTAAAAATGCAAGTTTTGATGTAAAGGTTGATAAAAATATGTAAAGTCTCCGCGAATTGTGGATGTGGAGCACGTAGTTATTTAGGATTCAAAAATGGTTTTTACCCTCATTTATGTAAATTTGAGTTGGTTTTTGAGATCTACCCATGGTCCATGGACCATGGGATTGTATAAATAGGTGTTTCTTAGAGAGTCTAAGGCAGATCTATGTCTTTGTCTATGGGTGCGACGAATGGAGTCTTAGAGAGTTAGCACAGAAAAGTAAGTCTTAGAGGGAGAAAAGGCATTGTAGATGAGTGTGAAAAGGCTTAGAGTAGTGTTTGTAGCTCAGTGTCAAAACCCTTGCAGCTTAGTGCACAGGGAATTTTTTGAGTCTATAACCTAATACTGAAGATCAATAAAGAAGACTATTGAAGAAATTCATGTGTTTTATATGTTTGCCTCTATTGTTTATGTTTGCGATATATGCTATTACAAAATAATTTCTTTATGAAATAATGATTTATTGATGTATGAATCTACTGGATAAGTCTTATTAACTGAACGCAATACATGTTAAGTATTTACATGAAGATCATAGTACCTTATGTTACATTTATCAAGCATGTAGTAGATCTGAGTAGATTTTGATCTAAGGATAATTTATGGTGCATGTAAGTAGGTAATTCGTCTATTGTGAGTTTGCAAAAGCCAATCGTCAACCTATGTAAAGGCCTAGGGGTTTTCCGACGGGAGTCATAGTACCAAGCCTTAAGGGCTTATAGATCTACGCAGAGGTAGATGTAGGGCATAAAAAGACATCACACTAATCTCTAGATGCGAAACTTGGTTCCAACATCCCCACATACTACTTCGTGTGAGACTTCAGTCCACACCAAGCAAATTGGTGCCGAAAGGGTGAGTAGTGTAGGGTGTTTTTCATGCAAATAACTCTGAACCTGCATCAGGACCCTCTAAGCCAACAACTTTCCAGACTAGGTATTAGCATTATGAGTTTTTTATATTCCATTTGGTTTGACTAATGCTCAAACTACTTTTTTGTGCTTGATGAATAGTGTATTGCATGCTTATCTGGAAAATTTTGTTTTTCTATCCATTGATGATATATTGGTATATTCTAAGAATGAGGAAGAACATGTTGAACATTTAGCAGCAACATTGAGATTGTTGAGAGAGCATCATTTGTATGCTAAGTTCAATAAATGAAGTTTCTTTGAGATAGAGGTACATTACTTGGGACATGTGGTTTCCAAGAAAGGCATAGTAGTGGATCCGAAAAATATATGGGATATCATGGAGTGGGAAACACTTAGGAATGTGGATGAGGTAAGGTAATTCATGGGGTTATCATGGTATTAAAGGAGGTTCATCAGGTATTTCTCACATATTTCTTTTCCTATTACATCATCTCAAAGGATAGGTAAGAAATTTGAGTTGATAGAGGAATGTGCAACCATTTTCATGCAGTTGAAGTAGTTGTTGACAAATGCTCCAGTTTTAAAGAATCTGAATATGGATAAAGATTTTGTTGTATGTACAAATGCTTGCAAGGGAGCACTTAGTGGATTCTTGATGCAGGAGGGCCAAGTAGTGTGATATGAATCAAGGAAATTGAATGAGAATGGGCAGAATTATCTAACACATGATATTAAGTTGGCAGTGATCGTCCATGCATTGAATATGTGGAGACACTTCTTCTTGGAAATAGGTTTGTATTGATGAGTGATCACAATGGATTGAGATATCTATTTTACCATCCAATCCTAAATTCCAAACAATCTAGATGGCTGGCCACAATAAGTGATTTTGATTTTGAGATCATGTACATTCAACGTAAAGACAACAGGGTTGCAGATGCTCTTAGTAGGAGGATACATCTGATGAGGCTAATCAATAGGTAAACTATATGGGTCTTAATACCACTCTCCAACTTATTAAAATCAACTTTTCTCACACTTACTTACATATTTTATTATGTTTTACTTAGTGATAAGGGTAAAGGTGAGATGTTATGTCATGTGGCCTAACATGCATTAATTGCAGGACTTGGAGCACTTTTGGGCTAATTTAAGAGAAGGAACTTGAAGTGGACAAGCAAGAAGGATTTTAGAAGATGTCTCTCCCTCCTTAACTTCTAAAATAATTCAAAGATTCCTCCGCCATATCTCATCAACTCAGAGTTACAAGAATCTAAGCTAGTGAGAGTGAAGACAAGTAATTCTCAAGTTTGGGAGCCAAGTCTCCCTAATTTTTAGGAAGTTGTTGCTATCTTTAGTTTGTATAAATAAGAAGGCCAAGGGCCTCATTAGGATTTCATTTTTTTTTGTAGCCAAGAGGCAATTTAGAGTTGAAACATTGTGACTATAAATCTTATGTTGTATTTGACATGTCGATGATAATGAGAAGGTTTACCTTGATCCAAAACTAAGTTGACTTAGAGGTCTGAAGCTCTTGGGTTAGGTCCCAACCCTAGTAGCATAGGTTCATCTTTTTGTAAATTTATTCTTAGATTGAAATCATAGTTAGTTGCTAAAGTTTTTTCTACTTTATTTAGTTTAACAACTATTTGAATGATTGTTTAGTCTTGTTTCCATTAGTTGAAGAAGTAGATTAGTGGTACAGTAGTGAGAAAGAATACTTTAGCAAAAATTGTGGCAATGGTCTCTTCCTCATAACCCTCATTGGATGATGGTTTGAGGGCCCCTCTCTCACCGTCCCAAAAATAGATTTATCTTTTGATCATTGAATAGATTAGGGTTCATTGTCACATAGATAATTGTTTATTATTTCTTGGAGGCACCTGCAATTGTCATTTTGTTTCTTGAGTCTTTTGTATTTCAAGAAGGAATTTCATTTCATAGATATATTCATTAGCCATCAGTAAATCTGTTTTCTCAAATTCAACTCATATTTTCCCTATGTATATGAAGTTATGCATAAATGAAGAGAAAAACATGTTTCGTTGCAGGAATTGTTGATCTGCAGGGAGGAACTCATCCCACGAGCCTCATATAATTCTTCTCCACCTTCTGCCAAAGCCTACCAACCCATAATCCAAATTTTTGTTTTGTAGCCACCATGGATAGCCACCTTGCAAAAATCCAACCATCCTGAAGTGTTGGGATGAACCTTGGGTAATGTGCACCTTCCCTACACCCTATTTCACCATTAGAAATATTTCTAGTAGTTCATTTCACCTTCCCTACCTTCCTATGGCCTTTGACTAACTTCCTGTAGAAAACTAGGACATCCTGTAGTAAACTATGACATCCTGTAGCAGCTACATGATCTCTTGTAGCAATCCGTTTAAACCTATTTTGAGTAGAAATGATAAATTGAGCATAGGTTAGGCCCTACACTTGACTTCCATGCCTCTCAGTGTCATTTTAGGTCAGCGCTTCCATGCCTTTCTCCCTTGCAAAGATCATATTGTTTAACTTACCATTTAAATTTCTAAATAAAAAATCAAAAGGCTCTTTTTATTCCATTTCAACATGAGATAGCTAGTGCATGCATACATTAGTCATAGAGTGATATGATAAATTACCATGTCCACTTAGTCCAGATATCTAGATGATATAATTCAAGGTTAGATTAGTTCCTTTCATAGCACTTTCCATTCATCACTTTCATTTCTTAAATAGGAAAGCATTTACTTTCTTGCATTAAAGATTAGTTGTACATTCATTGTTAGTATTTGGACTCCTTCTAGTCAATAGAAGATAGGTTTGAAAACCCTAATGGTCTATTGCCCCAGTTGAAAAATGACAAAAGTAGATTGTTGCATCTATTGTGCATATATCATTGTCACCTCCAATTTTGTATGAAACCCCGGGTTCATAAATTAAACTTGGTAGCCCTAGGAGTTGTAGCATCCTTGCTGCAATACTAAGGTGCATCACTTTTTCCAATCGGGACCCCTTTCCTATAGTATTTTAGGACATCATATAGTACTACAGGATCTTCTACTTGTAGTTATAGGACATCATGTAGAAAGCTAAAAAACTACTCAAATTTTGGTTTTTGATGCCTGAAAGTTGAAATGGATGATGGGGGCATGGTAGGCTTGCATGAGATGAAGTGGATGGAGGAAGAGTTGAGGTGATGTTTGACTTGCTATACCTGAAATTTTGAGTCCTTTGTTGTCTTTAGAAACCTACAAAATCATAGGATTTTAATAGTGTGTAGGTTTGAGGTCCCTGCCATGGCATTTTTTTTCTTTTTTCTTCTTGTAAAAAACACACAGGTCATCCCAAAGCATGTTTTTAGCCTGTATGCCTACCCTAGGTTCCTCAAGGGAGGTTTTCACCCAAGTATCTTTTTATTTTCCTTTTTTCACACTTGGGGTGCCCCAAGGAGGTTTCTAACCCAAGAGTTGGCCTCAGGTACCTCATAGAGGTTTTCACCTAGGTCCCTTATTGTTCTTTTTCTTTTTTTTTTTCAAAAAAATAAAATGTCTTTAGGAATTGGGTGAGCTAAGCTCAAGCACTTCCAATCACATTCACTTCCTTACTAATAGTACTGATGAAATCCTCTGTTGACAGAGGTCTTTTATAGGCTTTCAATTTGTACCCATTGACAAGTACGAGGATACCTTCTTCATCAATGGTCCTAATTTACACAGCCCCATTGTCATGGAACTTTTATATTAGATATGGGCCCAACAACCTAGTCATCAATTTTCCTTTGAAGTCATTGAACCTAGATTCATATAGCAGAGCCCAATCTCCTTCTTGAAAAACCTTTTCCTTGATGTTTATGTCATGCCAAACCTTTCTCTGTACTTGAATAACTTCAATGATTAGGAGGGCTTGCATCCTGAATTCATCTGAACCATTGAGCTAGAGTATCATCTCCTGCTATGCCTTTGTAACATCCAAATCGAACTGTGATGCCATTCTCAAAGTGTTGTACTAAAACTCAATGGAGAGAATACCCTTCTTTCCATACATGAAGTCATAAGGGGTGAAGCCAGTGGTTTTCTTCTATGTTGTATTATAGGCCCAGGTGACCTCCAATAGTCTTTCAACCCAATATTTTTTGTTGCTGCTCACAACCTTGGTGAGGATGCTTTCTAATGCTTTGTTAGCAACCTCTACTTTTCCATTGGCCTGAGGATGACAAGAAGTTGACTTCATGTGTTTGATCTTATGTTGCCTCAACAAATTCTCAATTAGTTGTGATGTGAATTGATCTCCCTGATCAGTCGCTAGTTCTCTAGGGTACTCAAAATTGTAAAATACATTCTCCCTTAAGAACTCAACTACCTTCTCTTTTGTTGCTACCTTAACAGCCTTGGTCTCAACCCACTTTTCGAACTAATCATTGTATACAATTATATACTTTTTCTACCCTGATGGTTGATCAATGGGCCCAACTAAACCCATGCACCACTTGTCAAATGGCTCTAGAGTCACCTAAGGTTGCAAAAGAATTTCATCCTTGGGAGTAGATTTCCCCATTCTCTGGCACTAATCACGTCGACTAGTGTATCTTCTTGCATCTTGGTGTAGAGTGGGCCAGTAGTAGCCAACTTGTAGTACCATGAAGGTTGTCCTCTTGGCTACAAAGTGACCTCCACAAGGACCATCATGACAGGATAGAAGGATGTCAAAGACTTCCTCCTCACTGACACATCTCCTCAAAATTTAATCTGGGTGTATCTTGAAGATATTTCCCCCAATCCAAGTGAATGGAGTGTTCTTTCTTACAATTTTTCTTTTTTCCTTGGAGGACAAATTTGGAGGGAACTATGTAGCGACTAGGTAGTTTTCTATGTGAGCAAACCATGGAGAGAGAAGTAAAATAGAAAATAAATTCTCATCTAGTAACTAATCATCAACCATTCCTTCCTCCCCTATAAGCAAAGCAATTCTAGACAAAAAATATGCAACTACATTTTCTCTACTAGGCTTATCAATGATACTTAGATCAAACTGTTGTAATAAAAGAAACCATCCAACAATTCTTGCATTCACATCAAGCTTGCTCATCAAATATTTGATAACATCATGGTCATTATGTACAAAGTTTTGGTAACTAGTGATGTAGTTTCTAAATTTGTTCAAGGAATGGACAATAGCTAGGAGATCTTTTTTAGTCACAGTATAGTTCAATTTCACCTTGGATAGATTTTTGCTAATGAAGTAAATGGTATAAAGAACTTGTCATCTATCTAGCCTAGAGTTGTTCCTATAGCTTTGTCAGAGGCATCAACATGGATGTGGAAATGAAGAGCCCAATTTGGGACTTAGAGTACGGGTGCGGTAGTCAGCTTTTCCTTTAAGGTTTCTAGGGCCTCTTGGTAGCTTTTTGACCAGCAAAATTTAGAGTCGTTGGCTAGTAGTCCAAACAAGGGTGAGGCTACTTTGATGAAGTCCTTTATGAATCTCCTATAGTATCCAGCTAAGCCCAAGAAACTTATGACATCCCTCTACTTTTGAGGAGTAGGGACCCTCTTTAGGATAGCAATTTAATTTGGTTCCACTTGTAGTCCTTCTTGGGATTGAATGACCAAGAACAATCTCTACATTCATTAAGAATTGTCACTTCTCAGGGCTAGGGGATAGGGTCATTTTAATGCATTTGTTCAGTACTTTCCCCAAGTTGGAGAGAACTTCTAGGCACCCACCCCCATATGTAGTGAAGTCATCCATATAGATTTCTATAGAGACATGGACTAACATAGCAAAAAATGCTTAGGACTTCCCTTTCAAAAGTGGCAGGGGAATTACATAATCCAAAAGGTAGGACCCTATAAGAAAGGGTACCCAAAGGATAGGTGAAGTTCGTTTTATCTTGGTCCTATAGCCTGATCTAGATTTGATTATAACCAGTAAATCCATCTAGGAAAGAGAAGATATTCTTTGCTACAAGACCATCCAAGACTTGATAAATGAAAGGTAGAGGGAAATGGTCTTTCTTAGTGGCTTTGTTTAACTCTCTATAGTCCACACAGTTCCTCCATTTTCCTTTCTTCTTTGGGACCAGAATTTGAGGAGACACCCACTCACTATCTGAGATGGGGTAAATGAACCCTACATCCACAACTTCTCTAGTTCTTCTTTAACTATGTCTTTGAGGGTTGGGTTCATTCTCCTCTGAGTTGGCACACTGCCTTGCAACCTTCCTTAATGTTAATGTGGTGAGTACACACCAAAGGGTGCACTACCTTCATTTCCTTATAAATCCAAGAAAAGGCATCCAGTTTCTCTCTTAGCATTTCACATAATTCCTTTTCCTGATGTGCAAAGAGAGAGGGGTTGATTTTCAATGCTTTAGCTAGACCAAATTCTATCATTTTTACATGAGTAGGACTTGAGTCAGCTAGGCACAAATAAATCCAAGGTTTATCTTTAGATTTATTTACTAACTCATCAAGAGACATGTTGTTGGGGGAATGATTCTATAGGATTTGATCAATTAGGTTCTCTTCATCAGGTTTTCCCCCTCCTATAATAATATTTACAGTACATATTGCGTAACATGTAGCATTGTATACTTCATATTTTTCCTCCTATTCCAACCATAAGGGTAATTCATGCTCTAGATATTGTTGAGTAGGAGGGTACAAGACCAATTGTTTGGAAAAATGTCCATTTTTAATGGTCATATTCCCAGCCCTGTAACTTATGTAAGCATCAGCAGTGGCTAGCCATGACCTTCCAAGGATGAGGGGATAACCATTGAATTCGGTTTTAGGTTGGAGAACTATGAAGTTAGTAGGGTATTCCCAGGAATCAATGGACACCATCACATTCTCAAAAACTCCCTCAGGAGTTACTGTAAATCTGTCTATAAGCTACAAGACTTTTGCGGTCTTCCTTAATGATCTTTGGAGATTTAGTTTAAGCATGGTCTCCTTAGTCATCACATTGATGGAAGCCTGAGATCAATCAAGGTATGGGAGACAATGATGCCATCAATGTGCACATCTACCATAGGAATTCTAGGGTCTAGATATTTCAAGAAATTCTCTCTCCCCAACATTAAGTCAAATAGTTGTCCAATGACATTAATGGTAGGGGTGCCTTTCTTTCTCTTCCCATGATGTTTAAAGCATTTATACATGATTAACTTATTGTAGATGGGGATATTCTTAATATCTTGGAGGAGTGGGATTTTAAAACAAAAGTTTTTCAATTCACCCAGAAGTTCAGTCTCTTCTAGGGTGTCTTGGCTAGGATGAATTAGTCTCTCAAGAAAAGGAGGTGGATTGGCTTAAGTAACACTCTCTTCTTGTTCCTCTTCAGGCACCTTAGGTGGAGATGGAGGTTGGTTATCTAGAAGCACTTTTCCAGAACTTAGGTTTATTTCTTGACTTTACACAACATATAAATGGTAGGATGTCTCTACACTATAGATTTCTTCTGCCTACTTATTGCTCGGGTTCATATTTGGCTAGGTATACATTTGAGGTTGCTTAGGTGGATCAGGGTGAAGGATTTGTGATTGAGATGGAGGTGGAGGCTATAAGTCTGGAGAATGTTTGAATGGGGGCCTCCACCCCTATGATGGGGTATTCCATTGAGGTTGTGGGGGAGCATATGGCTGAAATGATTGATTGGCAGGTTGGGAATGGCATTGAGCTGCATAAGACTAGGGAGAACGTGTGGACCATGAAGGAAGAGCAGGAGGACACCAAGGGAAAATGTATGAATTTTGATTGGGGTTGTAATATGAATAGGATTCCCATTGCATGCCCTGTTGGTATGGTCGAGGTCTTTGAGGCCTCTTTGGTTGATATAATAGAGTTCTTCAGTAACACCATTAGTTCCTCAATACATAGCTTTCAATATAGGCAGAGAAGGGCACTTGTCTGTGGAGTGGTTTTCCTCACATACCGAGTAGATCTCTATAAGATTCAATGGACATTCATTTCTAGGGTGCCTCCTGGTGCATCTAGGGAAAAGGACAACTGAGGCACTTTCTTCTTCCTCCTGCTTCCCCTTCATATGCATGGTTTCCATTTGTAGAGAAAGTGTATGCACAATTTCACTCTTAAATTCCTCCAACATGTTCCCAATTTCACTTTTGATGGATGTGTTTGAGGAGGATGAATTGGCCAAAGCATTTCTGGCACTACCCTTCTTTTTGGCTGCCCTAGAATGATTTTTGAAAAATGTCTTGATATCATCAAGAATATAGCTGGTAGATGTCCCCTCGAGACAACATGTTTAGGGTTTCTAAGATATCTTCCCTCATCCCTCTAAGAAAGACTAACTTGAGTGATTCAAGATTGAGGGTGCATCTGACCCTTTTGTAGCTGAGTTGGAACATTTCCTAATAATGTTCCAAGGATTCATCATGTCATAAGGTCATTCTGAAGATTTATTCTTTGGTATCCTTGGAGCTACAGTAGTCCCTATACTCGTCATTGAAGGATTGTTTCATCTGAGCCCAAGAAGTGATGTTGTCCCCAGGTAAACCCATGAACCAGCACAGGGATGCATCCTTAAGGGTGGACAGGAACAATTTCATCTTTTGGTCATCAGAGGTATAGCCATAGGTTCTACAGATGACAAGAAACTAAAATTGAAAGGTATCAGGGTCTTCTAAGGTTAAGCCATGGAAGTAAGGAAGGGAAGAGGGGCTTATGTTTTTCATCCTTGCATCTCCGTTGGTTTCCCTAATGGGGAAAGCACCTTCATTTCTATTTTCAGCCATGTTGTAAGTGTGTGGAATGATGTCTTCTTCTTATACACCAATAGGTTCTTCAAAGATCTCTTGTGGCTCACCTAATGGGTCCTCTAACTCCCTTGTAGTCAGACAGGGAAGCTGAAAACCACTGAAGAAGAGGGGAGGTTGGCTGTCTGATGGTGTGGGGGTATTTGGAATTTTTTTTCTAAATTGTCTCTACTTCTATGAGGCATGAAAGTTTCTTTTTTCTTTTTTAGTTTTTTTTTCAGAATTACTTGCAAAATAGAAAGAAAGCATAAATTGCACTATCCATTAAATGCAAAACATAAATAAAGCAAAAGTTGCAACTATTTATTGAATGTCAGATAGAAAGGAAAGCAGAAATCACATATACCAAGACATCTCCTCGGCAACGACACCAAAAGGTGATGTGCCTCAGTATCATAGGAAGGATGCTATAACTCCTAGGTCTACCAACTTTACTTTATCAACTCGGGGTTTCGTACAAACTTGGAGGTGACAGTGCTATATGCATAGTAGATGGAACAATATACTCTTATCACTTTTCAACTAGCGCAAAACACCACTCGGGATTTCAAGCAAGTATTCTATTGACTAGAAGAATTCTAACCATTGACAGTGAATGTACAACTAATATTTAATGCATGAAAGTAAATGCTCGTCTTTTGAGGAAATAAAAGTGTTGAATGGGAAGTGCCATGAAATGCCGTGAAATAATCTAGCTAAGAAATGACACACATTATTTTCATAAAGTAAATAATCAAACCTTGCATTCTATCATTTGGCTATTTGGATTAAGTGGAAATGGGAAGTTATACTATCACTCTATGACTGATGTATGCATGCACTAGCTATCTCATGTTGAAATGGTAGAAAAGAGTCTTTTCATTTTTTATTTAGAAATGGAAATGCTAAGTTAAATAATCTGATCTTTGCAGGGAGAAAGGCATGGAAGAGCTGGACTAAAATGTCATTGAGAGGCATGGAAGTCAAGTGGAGGGCCTACCCTATGCTCAGACTATCATTTCTACTCAAAAAAGGTTTAAACAGGCTGCCAGAGGAACTAGTACAGGATGTCATGGTTTTCTATAGGAAGTTAGCTAAAGGCCATAGGAAGGTAGGTAAGGTGAAATGAAGTGTTAGAGTCTAATGGTGAGATAGGGTGTAGGGAAGGTGCACATTACCCAAGGTTCAACCCAACACTTCAGGATGGTTGGATTTACTCAAGGTAGCTGTCCACAGAAAATAATGATGCAGGCCTACTCTAGGTAAAAAAAAAAGGACCCTACGCCTCACCATATGTCACCCAACATCCACTCATGTCCATACCTACCTATGTGTCCATAAAAAAAATAGGAAAATAAAAAAATATACAAAAAAAGGGAGAATCCAGAGGACATGTCATCATTCGCCTAATCCATCCATCACTCCAGCTCCTTCCTCGCCATTTATCAACTCCTACACCACCACCCAACCTCCCTCTAAGTGAAAAAAAAACAAAAAAATGATGAAGAAAAGGAAGCTACAGGGTTTCCTATAGTAGCTACATGATACAAATGGGATAGGTGGGTGGCCACCAAACAGGAATGCAATAAAATATAGTGATAACCATACAGACAGATATGCAGCATAAATAATATTTCATTTCATTACTGTAAAATACTGAAATATGCTTACAACCAGAAATGGAAATAAACTAGCTAGGGTGATGGTAGCTTATCTCTGAGAAGAGATGTGGTCGCTACATGCCTCTGAACTGTGTTACAATGAGGCTCAAAGGCCTATTTATTGTTGAGAAATAATGGAAAACCCTTCACATTCCAGAACCTAACCCTAGAAGATGAAACACCAAATTGTGGGCCCCGTTTTTAGGTAAGTTGGTACATCAACTTCCCGGGGTCGCGAATTGGTCGTATTATCTCCGTTTGACGCGCATGATAGCCTGTTAGAAAGATCTCTTCGAGGACTATGATGGAAAATATGATTTTTTGATAGAAGAATTGATAGCGGTAGATTTAAAAAAAACATCGTTTAGGGCATCAAAACGGCTATGGAAGTTTAGAACCCAAAAAACTGCTAAAAATAGTAAATTGTGTTATAATTAAGGAAACTAAAAAAACTGAAAGAGACAGTTGTGGAGGTCCAAATGGGATAGGTGGGTGGCCACCAACATCCACCTGGATCACTACAGGATCTCCTATAGAAACCTATGTTACAATTTCAATAGACCATTGTTGAATTCTCCTTCACCACCAATGAAAATAGGGGCTCTGGCATCTCTACAAGTCTTATGTCTCCTATCCAGATCTTAATAGCAACAATAAGGATACCAAGCACATGCACACAAGAAACAACCAGAAGACAACTACATCAACAAGAAGAAATCAACAAAAAATGACCAAAGGAGAGCACTCACCTGAACAATAAGAATAGCAAGGTCATCCTATAAAATGCATTGGCCAGCAAGTGTAGGCACAGGTATGGAACCTCATCCAAACTCTTCCCTGATTACGATATGCTAAAAGTTAAAGGAATGTGAAAAAGGTTTTTTATAAGCTAAAGGTGGTGAGTTGACTTAGCCACCCTCAGCTCGAAGACAAAAAGTAAACTCCCAGTGAGCATGCCATGTTGGAATGTCACATCAAGGAGAATCAATAAAAAAGGTAGTCGATTTAGTTATGTGAGAGCGGATGATAATTATGAGGAGAGGTTGCATGATCACCAATGGTATGTCAACAATCCCAATGAGGAAATCCTGTACTACTATCACCAACACAACACTCCAAGGAATCGACCATAAATAGAAAAAATTCCAAACATTCATGCACCCATTGTTCATTTCGAGATCAGAGAGACCGAGACCACCTTGGAGAGCCATCGAGGAAGAAAACCCTATTTTGGCCACCCTATAAGAAATGGAGATATATGAAACTACAGGAAACTCAAGGAGCTACAGGGAGAATTCAAAATTCACAAGAAATTTGCTAGGGGGTTCCTAGGGTGTAGTTGGTAAGCAATTCTCATCATCGAGAGAATCATAGTAAAAGGTAGGTGTCCCATATCTCTTGTATTTTTGACTTGATATCTAGGGAAGAAAGAAAGAGGAAAGATTGAAATTTTCTAGTAATTATAGTGGGCCTGGGGTTTAGACAGGGTTTTGTGAAGCTTAAAGAAAATTGTGTGGAGACAGGAAAGGGTAAAATTTGTAGACATCCACCAAAAATTCTAAATTCTCAGTCACCCTAAACTCACACTAAAGGTAGACTACAAAACCTCCTATAGTAAACTAACCAGAGAAGAGAAATGGGAGAAGGATTCAATAGAAGGGAATCCACAGACACATCCAGGATCCACCTTCACCCCCTTGTGGTAGATATATTTAGGAAGCATCACTGGTTGTGATTCTTTTAGTTTCTTAGAGGGTATGATAATGTCATGATGACATGGCTCAGGAATTTTCCATGGCACTCCACCCTCATGATAGAACTAGTGTTACTACTATGGTGAGGGGGACGTCAAGTACAATCAACCTTGAGGTGATCAGTAGAGTCACCATACTTTCTCAAGGGGTGCAATGGAGAAAGGAGGATAAGGCTACCAACAAGTTTTCTAAGAAAACCTTTCTCCTAGATGATGAAGAGCCAATTGAGGACAAAATTGGGTCAGAAGGGAGAGCCTTCCCTATCCTATCCTTGGAATGAGGTGAGCTATCACATTCTCAAATACATTTCTTGTGAAGGGAGGCTCAATGTAGTTTATGGCTACCAATTTAGAATCCTCCATGATTTGATATTTGGAGAGGAGCTACCCATAAACCAAAGGCTCAGTGTGCCTTATTTCCTGTTGTAGTTAATGATAGACATAAGCCAAAAGGTGCAAGAAGGGAAACATCGACAATTGTCATAACATGGACTCATTAACCTAATACTATAGGATTCCTTGAGCCAATTAAGAATTCTTATTCTATGGTCCACATTTAGAGACATGGATAGATAGGTTTTAATTGAAATCCAAGCCCTAGAATATGATATGGACCCAACCTCTAGTGGTGAAGAGGAGGTAGAAGAAGAAGAAGAGGATGTAGAAGAGGTAGAAGAAGAAGAAGAAGAGGCATAAGAAAAATAAGAAGAGACAGAACAAGAAGGGGAGGCAGAAACATATAAAATAGAGGAGGAAGAAAGAAAATAATGAGAAGAAGAGAAAGGTGAAGAGGAATAGTGAAGGAAGAGGCAAGCCCTGAGGAACATACCAAAGAAGGTGATAAATCTCCAAGATTGATCCCTAGGCCCACTGAGAAGGAGGCAACTACTACCTTGACCGCCCTAAGCACACCTATCAAGTCAAAAGGGAAAAGTCAGAGGTAGACTCCCGTCTATTTCAAAACAATAAGAAGCACCAGGATCAAGCAGAGGAGGGCACAAACACCCACAATGACTCCCATCATAATTGAGGAGTCACAAAAAAAATAGGAAGAGCTAGTTTCCTTGGGAATGAAGGTTGAAGAGGGCACATCAAAATAAGCCACACCAAACCCTCCCATCAGCAAAGCAAAAGAAGGCTCCTGTGACCCCATTATAGACAAGAAAAATTCTTCTATAGGATCATTAGGCATTTCTACAGGAAACTTTGTTAGTCCTATAGGAAACAAATAAAAAGCTACAGGAACGACAATAGGGGTAGAGGGAAGGAAAGGAAGCAACACCACAAGTGTAGGAGGGGGAAGCTTCTCCAAAAACATCTAAGGAGGAATTCCAAGAGCTGCAAGAGCCTAACCCACAACCAAATCTTAGCTCTTACTACAAGTTCATTGAGGGATGCATAGTAATACAACAGAAATTTGTAATCCCTCTCTTCTTTGAGCTTGAGAAAGAGAGAGGAAGGACACATCGCTGGAAGAAAATTGCCAAGTCAAAGAAGGTATAAGATGTGGGCCATATAGAAGAGAAACTCCTAACGATGGGTAGGGAGTTGAGAGAGATGAGACATAGGGAACAAATAATGAGATCTCAACTACAAGTAGAAAAAACATGGCTAAGGAGGTAGTTGTAGGAAAAAGAGAGCCAATTGTCCACCATGGCAAGCCTCTCCATGGATGCACTTCAATGTAGGATGCTATCAATATCTTGTTCACTATACATCAAGGATCAATGGCTACAATTTTAGATTAAAACAGTAGCACAACATGGGACTATGCATTTCCAATACTATATACAGTTCATTGAACTATGTGACAAGAGAACCCTGGAAGATAAGGCAAATATATCTAAATTTTACCTATACAAATTGGGCTTAACAGATTTGAATGTGTGGAAACCCAATGCAAAGTTGGGGGATTTACAACTAATGGCCCTTGCATCATGGATGAGTCATGAGGAGGCTCGGGCTAAGGAGGTGAATATAATATTGGAGAAAGAGGAAGGGGATCCCCTTTACATTAGAGCAGAATATATAAATTTTTTGGTTGTCATTAGCAACCACAACATCATCTCCAATTATGCCCAACTTGCACTAAGATACCTAGCCACATAAGAACATGTCATCACTTACTTTTAAAACACATTAAGGTTGCTAGGAAAAGAAAGTCACCAAGCATTCCAAAGGAGATGGAGCAACCTACCACATAGTCTAAGGATTAGAGAGTACCGTTCCCTTAAGAGGTTGAGGAATGCACTGGAAATGACCCCACTATATAAGAATGCCACGCATAGACTAAAAATCCATTGGATTGTTTTGAAACTTAGTCCACCCTTGCTATTTGTTCCGTTAGAAGGTAGGAAGGAAGATGAGGAAATAAAGCACTGGGAAGAAATAGAGAAACATGTAGGGTTCTATCCTCAAGAGGAAACACCATCAACATAGCCCTGGGATGTCAGAGAGGCCACAAGAGCTATGATAGATATGGACATAGTCTAGGTTTCTTAGAGGATGAGAAACACCTTCAATAGGGGGTGATGATGAGGCTCATCAATAGGTAAACTATATGGGTCTTAATGCCACTCTCCAACTTATATAATTCAACTTTTCTCACATTTGCTTACATATTTTATTATATTTTTCTTAGTGAGAAGGGTAAAGGTGAGATGTTATGTCATGTGGCCTAATATTTATTAATTACATGAATTGGAGCAATTTTGGGCTAATTTAAGTGCAGGAACTTGAAGTGGACAAGAAAGAGGTATTTTATGATATTTTTCTCCCTCCTTAACTCCTCAAATCATTCAAAGATTCCTCTACCATATATCATCAAATTGGAGTTACAAGCAACCAAGCCAACTGATTTCATTGGCAACCAAGCCAGTCATAGTGAAGACAAGTCATTCTTGAGTTTGGGATCCAAGTCTCCCTATTGTTTAGGAAGTTTTTGATAGCTTCAACTTGTATAAATAAGGCCAAGTGCCTCATTAGGATTTGATTTTTTGTTGTAGCCAAGAGGCAATTTAGAGTTGAAACAATGTGACTATTAATCTTATGTTGTATTTGACATTTTGATTATAATGAAAAGGTTTACCTTGATTCAGCAATGAGTTGACTCAGAGGGCTGAATTTCTTGGGTTAAGGACTAACCCTAGCAGTAGAGGTTCCTCTTTTTGTACATGTATTCATATATTAAAATAATAGTTAGTTTTTGAAGTTATTTTTTCTTTGTTTAGTTTAACAAGTATTTGAATGATTGTTTAGTCTTGTTTCCATTAGTTGAAGAAGTAGATCAATGGTACAATGGTGAGAAATAATATTTCAAGAAATATTGTGATAGTGGCCTCTTCCTCATCCCCCTCATGGGATGATGGTTTGAGGGCCCCACTCTCACCACTCCAAAAATAGATTTAGCTTTTGATCATTGCATAATGTAGGGTTCATTGTTGCATAGATCATTGTTTATGATTTTGTGGAAGCACCTGTAGTTGTCATTTTGTTTCTTGAGTTTGTTGTTGTTTAAGAAGGAAATTTATTTTGATAGATCTAGTCATTAGCCATCAATAAATCCGTTTTCTCAAATTCAACTCATGTTTTTCTTATTTATATGAATTTATGCATAAATGAAGAGAATAACATTTTTTTATAGGGATTATTTATCTTCAAGGAGGAGCTCATCCTACCAGCCTCATCTAAGTCTTCTCCACCTTCACCCAAGGCCTACCAACCCCTAATTCAAACTTATGTTTTGTAGCCACTGTGCCCAACCACCTTGGGAAAATCCAATCATCCTGAAGTGTTGGGCTAAGCTTTGGGTAATGTGCACTTTCCCTACACCCTATTTCACCATCAAAAATCTTTCCAACACTTCATTTCAACTTCCCTACCCTCCTATGGCATTCATCTAACTTCCTATAATAAATTAGGACATCTTGTAGGATCATGTTTAAACTTGTTTTGAGAATAAATGATAGTCGGAGCATAGGGTAGGCCCTCCATTTGACTTCCATGAATATCAGTGCCCTTTTAGACCGACTCTTCCATGTTTTTCACCCCTGCAAATATCAGATTGTTTAACTTAGCACTTGCATTTCTAAATAAAAAATCAAAATACTCTTTTTTCTGCCATTTCAACATGAGATAGCTAGTGCATGCATACATCAATCATAGAGTGATAGGATAAATGCCTATTTCCTCTTAGTCCAAATAGTCAGATGATAGAATGAAAGGTTAGATTATTTATTTTCTGCAAGTAAGGTGTGTAATTTCTTAGCTAGATTATTTCATGGCATTTCATAGCACTTTCAGTTTAGAACTTTCATTTCCCATATAGGAAAGAATTTACTTTCTTGCATTAAATATTAGTTGTACATTCATTGTCACTTTTCGTATTGTTGGGTGTGGAGCTTGATTATCTTCTGTATTCAAAGGTTTCAACCAAAACATATACCCCAGGAAGACTATACACCCCTTCGTGGGGGGGGGGGGGGGGTGGGCTAATCCCCATGGCTAGGGAGTTCGAGGGCCAGCAGTCCCCCAGTGGGGGTTCAGGGGCAACGCCCCCCAAGCTAAAAAATAGATGTAAAATTTCCTTGTAAAAGTATAGTAATTTCAATTCAATCTGGGTCGTTCATTAGGTAGATGATCTAACAGTAGAAGTTATGTTTAATTTAGGGTTTTTTTCCCTAGAAGGAAACCCCTCGCTATATATGAGGGAATTGTATTTCATCTATGTATATCTATATTTGGAGTGAGGAAAAGAGAGGATATTGAGAACGAAGAGAGAGTTACAACGAATCTATTGTAGGTTGTATCTCTTCAGTTTCTTAGATAATATAATAAAGAAGGACTGGCTGTTTCTTCGTGGACGTAACACAAACTGGGTGAACCATGTATATATGTGTCTCTCTTGTTTTATGTGTTTTATGTGTTTATGTTTCTGCAATATTTTATGTGTTCCATTTCTCTGTAATATATAATTTTCTAACACAGACTCCTATTCAATAGAATAATGTTTTGAAAACCCTAGTGGTCTATCACCTTAGTTGAAAAGTGATAAGAGTAGATTGTTGCATCTACTATGCATATAACACTGTCACCTCTAAGTTTGTATGAAACCCTGAGTTGATAAAGTAAAGTTGGTAGCCCTAGGAGTTACAACATCCTTGCTGCAATACTAAGGCAAATCACTTTTTGGTGTCATTTTCGGGGAGGTATCTAGGTAGATGTAATTTTTGTTTTCCTTTCTATTTGACATTTAGTAAATAGTTGCAATTTCTACTTTATTTTTGTTTTGAATTCAACAGATAATTGCAATTTTTTCTTTATATATAATATATATTTCATGCCTCAGAGGAGTAGAGACAAATTAGGAAAATTTTTGCCAAATACCCCTACACCATCAAACAACCAACCTTCCTTTTTCTTCATTGGTTGCCATCTTCCATGTCTAACTATAGGTGAGTTAGATGACCCATTAGGTGATCCACAAGAGGTCTTTGAAGAACCTATTGGGGTAAAAGAAGAAGAAATTGTTCCACACACTTACAACATGGATGCAAATAGAAATGAAGGTGCTATCCCCATCAAGGAAACTAATGGAGATGCTAGGATTAAAAAGATAAGCCCCTCTTCCCTTCCTGACTTCCATGGATTAACCTCAAAAGACCATTATACTTTTTTGTTTGAGCTTGCTGTCATATGTAGAACCTATGACTATACCTCTAATCACTATACAAGAGAACCCATCTCACCATGACAATCCGAAAATGGCAAGGCAAGGCTAAAAAACACTGACACACCTGGAAAAAACCATGCCAATGACAACAAGAGAACCAAATACTCACATGGATGTACCATGCATTCCAAATCTAGCAAGAAAACCACACACGCAAATTGATACCTACAAGTAATCTCGTTGCAGCTACTTGATCCCGCTCTTCCTTGCTTGATCTTTGTTTCCTTTTCCGTTCTTTGTCATTCCTTTGCATTCCTTGATCCAATGTGAGAGTACTCCAATAATTATCTAAGTGTCTAAGAGTGAAAGAGAAAATAGAGAGAGAGCTCCAAAATTGAACTGACAAAAAGGTCAGCAATTGATCCTCATAATCCTTTTTATTAATAAGGCCTCTAATTTCTTCAATTTTCCATTATTTTCCTTCAGTATCCTCCTCACACGCAACCTGTGACAAAAAAAACAAGACATACTCCCCATGGAGATTAATAACACAACTCATTTCAATATTTACAATGACCATAGCTGAAACATGACAAATATACCATTTACTAGAGCTTTGTAACACAACTCATTATGGTATTTACAATAACATCCACATATAATTATGCACATTTGCTTCAACCAACAAACAACCATATTGTTTATGGACTTTTATAAATTCAACTCAATAGAGTATCTACAATGATATAAACATATATACATATGAAAATTTTCTTTAACCATAAAATACAAAGATACAATGCGTACATATGCAACAAGAGAATCTAGAGGCTCACACCTCCCCCTCAAAAGTAGTACCAGGATTCACCTTCTTCCCACCAAGTCCATAATCCACTGCTAAACCCAAATATGCATCCAATTTCCAATGCCACAATCCCATGCCACTCTTCCTCTCAATGATCAGTTATCGACTCATTGTTCCAAGGCACACTCTCAATGTGCTTTTGATTCCATCTGTAAATTATAATGACCAAAACAAAAAAACTCCCCAGCCTTGCCTTCTCTTCTACATAGTCCCTCAGGAGATCAAGTCACCCCCTTTGGTGTTGTCTCTCAACTTCCAAGTTCCACGTCATCCACTATGTCGGGCAATCCATCCCTTGGCAAGGTTTCCTCATATTGGAAGGTCTAAAAACCAAGGCATATCCCTATCCTCAAAACCATCATACCGATCATAGCATGCTCATGGAAATCAATGAACACTATTGGGTACTAATGTCCCACAACAACCTTGCTCATGAAGTGCTTTACCAACATACTTCTGCCTATTCCAATTCCTTGTGTTGTTGTTGCTAGTGATTGCATTCAATTTCATCCACCCAACCAAGAATTTCCATGATTTCTTGTACCAAGCACATAAATTCCATTAGATTAAAAGTAAATTCAAATCATACCTCATTGGTAGCTTATCAAAAAGGTACACTTGCAATCATGTTTACTTCTTGTCACAACAAGTCAAACTAGCATCTTTGATGAAATCATCATGTATAAACATATCATATCTGGTTAGCTCAAAATGCAACCATCATAAATAATAATCATAAATCACATGTGACCATCACAAATAAAATTCATAGATCACATGCATAGTTAAAACTAAAATTAAATATAGATACTTATCCTTTATTCAATTCGTTTTCTTCTACATTTGTTCTTTCTGTACACAAACTGAATCAGTTTACAAACCTGGAAAGCACCCAATTCCTTCTCCACTCTTCACTTACATGCACTACACATAGTGTGTACCAAAACACATACAACCACACATGGCATATGAAACCACACAATACATACACCTATACCTGGTATACATCACAACACATACACCTAAACCTAGTGCACAACACAACACAATGCATACACCTAAACCTAATGTACAACATAATACATATATGTACATAAAATACAACACAAAAAATACAACAATCATGATGCCACAACTACACAATCCATATATGTAGTATCACATGTACAACATGTACTAAAAACCACCTTTACACATAACCACTGCACGACATGTACACAACATCACATGTACATGGTACCATCTTCACAACGTGTACACAATGCCACATGTACATTGCACCACCCATACAATGTGTACACAATACCACATGTACATAGAACCACATGCATGACATGTACATGACACCACATGTACACAATGCCACATGTATGACACGTACACAACACGACCTACACAAATCACCACATGTACAATATGTCCACAGTGCCACATGTACACAACACCACATGTACAATCATGCACACAACATTATATGTACATAGCACCACATGTACAACATGCACACAAAACCATATGTACATAGCACTGCATAACATGTATATAACACCATATGTACACAGGATTGCATATCCAACATGTGCACAATACAATATCTACACACCACCAAATATCCAACATCTACATAACAACATCTATACCCAACATTGCATATGAAATATACACACAAAACCATATATACAATAGGCACAAAACATCACATGTAGAAAATACTACATATACAACATGTACATAGCACCACATATACTCTACATACACAACGCCATATGTACATAGCACTGCACATACAACACACACACATCATTATACGTACATAATATAATATATGAAACATGCACACAACACCATAGGTACAACGTAAAAAAAAAATACATTCAAAAGTCACACTATCTCTACCAGGAAACCTTGATTCTAGTGTCTTTCCACTGTCCATGCTTGTCCCAGCATTCCGTGGGTCACGCTGCTTTCACTCTATTGATGTATCCCTTATCATAGCATGTCCATAACGTAAACGTATAAATATTACAAACACGTAATATCAACCATATCTACAAGATATTAACCTCATATATTTGTCAAGGGTACTCTTCCCACTTGATTCATCATACACCAATATCCTCTTCATGCCATTCACTTGCATAAGCAATCATTCCTCTACAAGATTGATTCTTGATGACCCTGTCAAATAATGACATATATAAATACATATATACATATAAACATATGCATAAAACAATCATGGTTCCTAATGAAAACAACATACATACATACATATATACATATATAGACATCAGCATAATCACGAACACAACATAATTATTAGATATCATAATGTTAAGGTTAATATAACTTCTTTTATCCATGCCAACATGCACAACATTGATACCAACAGTTCCAAACCTAGCCAAGGCATCTGACACCTCCAATCCATTTACTATACATTTCCTATTACCTTTCTCATGATTATCCCACCACTGTCCATTTACCTCAATGGACCCCACCATTCCAACTGAATGTTATATTCTTACCTTCAGCTACCCTTCTACATGCACCGGGCTTCATCCAAGTCTTACATTACCTGCTTGGTTTCATTTAGCTCTCTCCAAGCTCCATTAACTTCCTCCTTCCCAACCAATTACCAAGACCCTTAAAACAAGAAAGGAAATAACATTAAATAAACAAAAATAAAACCATGAAAAACCAATAACAATACAACACCACAAAAAAAGTGGTATGGCCATATAATAGACATAAATGATACTACAAATAAAGCAAAAACAAATCATAAAATACCAAAATCACAAACAAACAATAACACCATGACTCAAACCCAATGGTTCCCAAGCATCTAAGGGAAAGCTCAACCTCAGCCTTCTTCATGATTTCATAGGATTCTCTTTCTCCACGCAATCCACAACATCCTACTACCATAGACACACAACCATCGATATATAAATAAATATAACAATGTATCGGTTACCTTACCTTATTGTATGAAGTAATCTTCCCTATAACTGAACACATCCATGCCATCTCTCAAGGGAATCTATTTCCCTTGACCAATCTATATATAAATAGAAACCAATTATTATACCTATCAAATACATGTTCATGATTCTAGCACATATGCACATGATGTCATCCAAAATCAAGGTTAATAGAACATCCTATGTTCATGCAAAGCACTCATTCATTTGGAATTGGGGCTTCCAAACAAATCCAAAGGAATTCTCACCCAATTCCTTTATTTTACCTTTTTACCTTGTTGCAATTGAGTCTTACTATGTATTGTCACATCACCTAACTATTAGTTATATAAACACATCAAATATTACCTTGGCACACTAATACCAATCATGTTTCCCTACAACTACTCACACATGCTAGTCACATGTTCCAAAGATCAAGACTTCATGTATATTAATTTGAAATCAACCCTTACCAAGATGAACAATCATGTCATAATCTACGATCAACTTATAGTTATTAATCATAATACTACAACTAGCACCTGATTGCATTCAAGTGCATATCAACTATCTCACCACATGATGTGTTAGTACAACCATATTGAAAAATATCATTCCTTCATGCAATATTATAGACACATACTCATATCATGCAATTCATCAAACATTCAAGCAACAAATACATGACATAATAGACACCAAAAACTAAAACACAAAATAGACGACATAATCAAACATTCAAACACCAAATAGCTAATATAAGCAAACTCATACCTTAATGTATCTCAAGGGAGGTTATCTTGTTTGCACAATAAATCTAGATTAGCATGATATAACATCACAACACATCAAATCAAATGTAAATAAGGTCATGATATCCATAATAGCAACTAGCTAATATGTTCACATCATAAACTCATAAACAATTATCAGTCATGCATAACAATCACATATGCACATTCAGTCTAAATTAGTATGAGATAATATCACAATATATTAACTCATACTTGAATCTCATAAACATAATCATATGCGTAGGTCAATCCAAATTATCACAAAACATAATAACATCAACACCTCAACTGCAATGACCATAATCATTAGGCATATGACCACAATGCAAACAACAATAGGTTACTATCATTCATGACTATCTAACACATGTGCATATGACTACAATAATCAAATATCATCTTTCATACATGTAACCATAACACCAATAAAATGACAAGCATATAAGTAACCCTAATGCTTATAGCAAACATCAACTGCATACCTACATGCCAAACATACAAACCTACATGACGATTAGCTCTTACTCCGAGGTCTAGTGTTTCAACCTTTCTCTACTTATATGCATCTCCTTCTCTATCTCAACCAACACATTAGCATGATAACATATTAATAGCATCATGGTAACCTAATTTCATACAATCACCTCACAATTCATATTTGAACTACCATACATGCATAACTATAACCATGAAAATGTATGCATAACAACATATAGACACGGAAGAGCATAAAAAATGCATATACAACTGACATGCATTCATGAAAACAACATCCTAACAACAACAACGTCAACTAGTACATGCCAACACAACTATAACAATGACTACTACCATGCATACATAATAATCACATATACAACCTACATGCATGCATGACAAACACATTTCACCCATTGAGTCCAAGTGTTGAACCATGCTCTAATACCACTTTGTAACACACTCCTCGCACTTTTACCAAATTTACCGGCCTGCCAAGGTAAACATGTGACGAAGCATTACTATGATATGATTCAACCTCCTATATAACCTTAAGGAAGTGGAATCGAAAAACCAAAACCCTTAATGACTTCCCTATTAGGCACTATAGGACCCCCAAGGGATAAACAACCCTTCTCGGTGCCCAGACCATGAATTAAACCTCTTTCTTCAATGCCTTGATCTCCCACATGTTGGCACAAAACTTCCTAATTTCAAGTGAAACCCTCCAATTGCACGCGTGATTCCTACAAGGGATTAACTGTAGTCTTTTTCACCTGCTTTTTTCCCCGCAACCGCGAAATGTAAGCCACGTTTTCTGGCTAGGATCCATACCTCTATCTAGAACTTAATGACGCTTTCTAGAACCATGAATGACACAAGGAAAGCTCCTTCCATACAAATCTTAGATAAGAACTAGACCTAACAAGGCTTAGCCATGACAGACATTCCGTCATATATAAGCATTTGAACATAGGGGTCTCATACTTATCTAATATTTGTAAGGGAGCATTGATGCCTCATCACAATAGCTACATTTTCATATATTAGGTTATACATTCATTATTCATTCATTTTCTAATAAAAACATTATAGGCAGTCTTTCATAAAACATATTCATAACCAAATATAACCTATGTAAATAACAAGGATATAACAACCATAAAAATAACATATGAACTAGTACATTTACACATGAAATACCAAGGAGAAGGAGCTCTTATTAATGAATGCATAAGCCAACCATGTTTGGGACTTCCACAAACCACAAGGCCATAGGTGTGGCTAAACCAAATCTTCCTTTCAGCCAATCACCTTTGTGCCATATTCCAAGCATGAATGTGGGACTCACAGCAAAAATAATCCAAGTTTCCTGAGAATTTACCAAAATCCCCACTGGATCACTAAGCCACAAACAAGCATGGATGCCACTGGATTTCTCCACCTACACTATGAGGAATTTATCTACCTCCTAGTCTCTAGGCTTTACAGTATATGTTGTCATTCACGGTCGAGGATTCATAGCCCTAATAGAGACTCCACACTCCTGGCTTTACCACATATCCCACCATTCATTGGTCAAGGATTCCTAAGACTGATTGAGGCCACACACCTCTAGGATTTACCGTATATCCTAACATTCACCAGTCGATGATTCTTAGGCCCACCAAGGTACACAAAATATGGCTTTGCAATAATACCACCTTCTTTGTTCTAGGGATTCCTAGGCCTTGTGTTCTTCTTCAGAGACCACCTCACTCATGTTTGAAACGATCTCGAAATCCAGCCTAACCAAATAAAAGAGAACCCATCACACCATGGCTATCTGGAAATGGAAAGAAAAGAGTGAAAATCATTGTCACACCTGGAAAAACCCATTCCAATGACAACAAGAGAACCAAATATTCCCATGTATTTACCATGCATGCTAAGTCTAGCAAGGAAACAACACATGAAAATCAATACCTGCAAGTAATCCCATTGTAGTTTCTTGATCCTACTCTTCCTTGATTGATCTTTGCTTCCCTTTGCCTTTTTTGCCCTTCCTTTTCTTTCCTTAATCCAATGCTAGTGTACTCCAATAATCATTTGTGTTCAAGAGAGAGAGAGAGAGGGAGAGAGAGAATAGAGGGAGCGCTCCAAAACTGAATAGATAAAAAGGTTACCGACTGATCCTCAGAATCCTTTTTATTAATGAGGCCTCTAATTTCTTCAATTTTCCATTATTTTCCTTCAATTTCGTCCTCACATAGAACCTATGACTTTTCATATTCCTTTTCTCCTAATTTTCTTTATTTTCATAAATAAAATGCCAATTAATGCCACTTTTCCTTTTCAAAGCCTTTTCCATTTCCTTTTCCAATTTACTTTATCCATAATAACCAAAATGAACACCCACTAGGATTTTTTTACCAACATTTAGCTTAGAATATATGTCGCATGACCTTGGTCATAGATTTTCTTACATCAATATTTAACCAAGTTTGTTACACTAAGTTCACTTCTAGGCTTTGGAAAGAGTTATTTGTAGGTTTAGGTATAAAGTTGACCTTCAATACAACTTATCATCTACAAAGAGATGGACAGATAGCGAGGGTCAATAGGATATTGGAGGACATGTTGAGGATGTATGTGATGCATCAACAATGGAGGTGGGAAGTGTATCTTCCATTGGTTGAGTTTGCTTACAACAAAGAGTATCAGGAGTCACTAAGAATGATTCTATTTGAGGAACTGTATGGATATAATTGTAATACTCCCATACATTTACCATGCATTCCAAGTCTAGAAAGGAAACCACACATGTAAATCAATATTTGCAACTAATATTGTTGTGTCTGCTTGATCCTGCTCTTCCATGCTTGATCTTTTCTTCTCTTTGCCTTCTTTTTCCTTCATTTTCTTTCCTTGATCCAATGCTAGAGTACTCCAATAATGATTGGTGTCCAAGATTGTGAGAGAGAGAGAATAGAGGGAGAGCTCCAAAACTCAACTGATAAAAGGTTACCAACTAATCCCTAGAAGCCTCTTTATTAATGAGGCCTCTAATTTCTTCAATTTTCCATTACTTTCCTTTAATTTCCTCCTCACATGGAACCTATGACTTTTCATATTCCTTTTTTCCTAATTTCATTTATTTCATAAATAAAATGCCAACTAATGCCACTTTTCCTTTTCAAAGCCTTTGACATTTCTATTTTCAATTTCGTTTAGCCGTATTAACCAAATTGAACATTCACTAGGATGTTTTTCCCAACTTCATCTTGGAATATTTGTCCCATGACCTTGGTCATAGATTTTTTTACATGAATATTTAACCGGGGTTGTTACACTAAGTTCACTTCTAGGTTTTGTAAAGAGTTATTTGTAGGTTTAGGTATAGAGTTGACCTTCAGTACAACTTATCTTCTACAAAGAGATGGACAGATAGAGAGGGTCACTAGGATATTGTAGGACATGTTGAGGATGTATATGATGCATCAACAATGGAGGTGGGAAGTGTATCTTCCACTGGTTTGGTTTTCTTACAACAACAGTATCAGGAGTCACTAAGGATGAATCTTTTTTAGGAGCTATACAAGTAGGACTGTAATACTCCCATGCATTTACCATGCATGCCAAGTCTAGCAAGGAAACCACACATGCACATCAATACGTGCAAGTAATCGCATTGTAGTTGTTTGATCCTGCTCTTCCTTGCTTGATCTTTGCTTCCCTTTGCCTTCTTCATCCTTCCTTTGCTTTCCTTGATCCAATGCTAGAGTAATCCAATAATGATTTATGTCGAAGAGTGTGTGTGAGAGAGAGAATAGAGAGAGAACTCCAAAACTGAACTAATAATAAGGTTACCAACTGATCCTTAGAAGCCTTTTTTATTAATGAGGCCTCTAATTTCTTTAGTTTTCTCTTATTTATCCTTCAATTTCCTCCTCACATGAAACCTATGACTTTTCATATTCCTTTTCTTCCAAATTCCTTTATTTTCATAAATAAAATTCCAATTAATGCCACTTTTTCTTTTCAAAGCCTTTTCCATCTCCTTTTCCAATTTCCTTTAGCCATAATAACTGAAATGAACACCCACTAGGATGTTTTTCCCAACATTCATCTTGGAATATGTGTCCCATGACCTTGGTCATAGATTTTTTTACATGAATATTTAAACGGGGTTGTTACACTAAGTTCACTTCTAGATTTTGGAAAGAGTTATTTACAGGTTTAGGTATAGAGTTGGCCTTTAGTACAACTTATCATCTACAAACAGATGGACATATAGAAATGGTCAATAGGATATCGGAGGACAGGTTGAGGAAGTATGTGATGGATCAACAACGGAGGTGGGAAGTGTATCTTCCACTGGTTGAGTTTTCTTATAACAAAGAGTATCAGGAGTCACTGAGGATGAATCTATTTGAGGAACTATACAGGTAGAATAGTAATCCTCCCATCAGTTGGAGTGATCTAGTTAAGAAGGTGTTGATAGGATTGAACATGTTGGCAGAGATGGAATAGGAAATGTAGGTAATCAAGAAGAATATGAAGGCAACAAAGGACAAACAAAAAATTTATGAAGATTAGAACATGTTGTTTAAGGAGTTTCAGATTGGCGAACAAGTGTACTTATGAATCAAGCCCAATAATATCTCCTTGAGGATTGGATCATGTGCCAAGATGGAAACTCAATTTTGTGGAACTTTAAATATTCTTGAAACAATTGGACCGGTAGCCTATTGAATTTTAGTGCCTCTGAAAGTGAAATTCCATGATGTTTTCCATGTGTCATTTCTTATGAAGTATGTTAAAAATGTTGATAATGTGATTGACTAGTCTATATTGCAACCGAAAGGGCAATTCCAGTCGGAACCTCGGTCCATTTTGAAGAGAAAGATGCTCATGCTTTGGAACCGAGCAATTGAGAAGGTTAAAGTGAAATGGAAGCACTTTGGGCCCAATGAAGCTACATGGAAGATGGCTAAGCAGAGGTGGGTTATGTATCCTTCTCTATTCACTAGTTGAGAGAATGTTTATGGCATAAGTTTTGGTGTGATGTTTTGCTATAACTGTATATATGTATATGGATGTAAGTACCATCATAAGTTGTGTTATAAAGCTCTGATAAGTGGTATGGTTGTCATGTCATTATGGTTTTCATGTTGTTATGTTTCTCATGTTGGTTTTCTTCATAGCAGGATGATCATTGTAAATACTACAACAAGCTAAGTTATAAATCTCCATGGGTAGTATGTTTTTCTTTTCAACAATCTTGTGGTTTCTAGGTGTCATTGAACACCGAAGATAGTTTTCCCCCAAGGGATAGGGTTCTGTAACAACCCTAGTCAAAAGTACATGTAATAAAGCTAATAAATTAAAAATATAACCAAGGTCATGGGGCACGTATTCCAAGATAAATGTTGGGAAAAAGCATAGTGATGGGGATCACTTGTGATTAATTAATGGCTATGGAAATTGGCAAAGGCAATGGCAAAGGCTTTGGAAAGGCATGAGACATTTATTGGCTTTTTATTTATGAAAATAATGGAAAATAGGAGAAAAGGGAGGTGAAAGGTCAGAGGTTGCATGTGAGGAGGAAAATGAAGAAAATAGAGTCTTGATTAATAAAAAGGATTTTGAGGATTAGTTTGTAGTTTTTTTTCAATTGGGTTTTGGAGCTCTCATTTTCTACTCCCTATCTCATACTCTTGGACACTTAGATTTTTCTTGGAGCACTTTGGGAGGAGTCTGGCAGACTTGGTATTTGGAGCAAGAAGGAAAAGGAAGAGTAGGAAATCATAAGAGGACATCGGAATCAACAACTATAGCGAGTTTTTCTTGCAAGTATCAATTTACATGTATGATTCCTTGCTAGTTTTGGAATGCATGGCACATGCTGTGGTTTCTTGGTTATAATTTGTCATTGGCATTGAGGAATGCTTGGAATGACAGTGGTTTTTCCTAGCCTTTCCATTTCCTAGATAGCCATGGTGTTGTGGGTTTCTTTCCTCTTGTTTTCTAGTTGGTTCTCATGTTCCTTATGGTTGTGGGTTGAGTTACTAGATCCTATAGTGTTGGTTGGACAAATGCTCTAGAAGCCTTGTAACATCTTGAATTAAGTTACAAGTCCTAGAATCCTTGGTTGGAAAAATTCTCTAGAGCTCTTGGTGGTTTGAGTTACTAGTCCTGGAAGCCTTGGTTGAACAAATGCTCTAGAGCTCGACAACAACTGTGGGTTGAGTTACTAGTCCTGGAAACCTTGGTTGGAACAAATTCTCTAGAGTCGTGGACATCTTGGGTAGAGACCAACCTAGTGATGGTTAGTGATTTTTGATCATGAGGTGGAATCACTAGTTGGGGGTTGAGGTGGTTTGGAATTTGGAAGCCCTGGTTTGGTTTCATTTGATGTGTTTCATGAGATCCCACATTCATGCTTGGAATATGGTGCGAGGGTGATTAACAAAAATATAGATTTGCTTTAGCCTAATATATGGTTAGGTCATATGTGGAAGTCCTTTACTTGGTTGGATTTACATATGTTAATAAGAGCTCCTTTTCCTTTGGTATTTTATGAGTAAATGTGTTTTCCATTATGTGGCTTCAATGGTCATTTCCTTGTTGATATATATCTAGTTATTTGTTGGTTATAAGCATGTTTATGACAGTTATGATGTATGGTTCTCATCATGTTTTGGTTAGTATATGAAATTTTAATGAACGAATGACCTAATAGCTAAAAATGTAGCTACTTTGTGGAGATACTAGTCCTCTTTGACGATTCTTAGATAAGTATGAGATCCTTATGTTAAGATTTGTTGTTATGACCTGTAGATTTCATGTTTATGCTATGTTTGACTAAATTCTTGTCATGGATAGTAGTGGTCAAATCAAGTCCTTATTAAAGTGTTTGAATTACTAGCCTTGTTTCAATTTTATTTATCATTTCTAGAAGTTTCATGAAGTTTTGGGCAATGGCCTGAGTCCTAGCCTAAAACAGTGGCACAAAATCTAGGGCCACTGGCACTGAACTACCTGAAAATGGCCATAGTTTCATGGATGCCTTGCATTGGGAGAAACTGTAGGGTCCCATTTTCTTGTATGCCTTGTCATGAGAGAAATTAAGGCTCTAAGTCAATGAAAAAGAAAGGTCTCTCAAGGGTTGGACACCTGAAGGGGTTGGTTAGCTCATGAAGGTTCTGTAGACTCTAAGGAAAGTCATATTGGTTTTTCATGTCAATTCCACTTCCTTAAATATACATGGGGAGTTGAGTCATATCATAGGAACTCTTCATCACATGTTTACCGCAGTGGACCAGTTATCTTGGGTAAATGTGGGAGGAGGGTGTTATAATCATGGAGACAATTGTCTCAGGGCTTGTGATACTCTAAGCATCCTTAAAATTAAATGTTGTTTCCCCATAATAAAATCCATACATTATCTATTTTAGGACTTGGATAGCTATGATTACCTTTCTATGGACCTTCCACTAGCCTTAATAGGGGACGATGATCCTAAAACACTAAAGTTTGACTTAGGGAAGTCCTTGGATGATCTAGGCATAATATTGTAGTGTGACATAGTGTTCAACGATGTATCCATAGATGATATGGGAGATATTTTCATGGGGGATGAGGGGGTGATGGTATAACTATAGTAAAATGACATAGAATAGGATTGGAAAGGGTATGAGGTCTAGGTGGTTAGCAAGGGAGATGTGAAAGAGAGAAGAGTTCCAACCCCATAAGCAAGCAATTAAAAGAGGAAATTATAGCAGATATGGTGGGAGGAGAAAGGGATGTACTAGAAGGGATTGGCCCCTCAATAGGACCGACACTACCAACATGTGAACCATATAGTAATGCTTTAGCTAAAGTCTTTGTCCCTGTATCCAGATAGTGGGTATTTCCTACTTCATCATGTATGACTAATTTCCTTTCAGCTATTAGTGGCAACGATTTCGATGTTGTGAGTTTTTTCTCGAGAGCTTTTTCCTGACATATGTTTTTGTTGCTCCATCCATTTCTTGTCATGAAGGGATAGTAATATTTTTTTACTAATTTCACCTACCTATGGTATCTTCGACATTGAAACAAGATCCCTTCATATTCTAACACTTGTTGATGGGTTCGACCTCCTTGGCACATGTGTAGTTCCTCCTCTAAACCTTGATGGGGATCTAGAATTACCATTATGTGCACCAAGGATAATATCTTGGTGTATATGTATGACATATTATCATCCAGTCATTATCCTAGATGGTTTCCTATTTTCCATAACATGTCCATTGTCAAAAACTAAGGGGGCAGTCCAAAGCAATGGACCCAAACCGGGGCCGTATCAAACCATTCTTTGCTAGTATAAAAAAAGGGGTCCAGTGCTGCATCAGAATGGGAGATGAATCAATACTCCAAATTTTCCTTAGATCTTGTTATCCATCATAACCCCTAAAAATAGTTTTTAGTTTGATTGATCATTTTAGATAGGGTTTTTATGTTTAGGTTCATGTAGAATTTGTCATATGGTAAATTTAGTGTTTGATAGGGTCATCACAAAAGAGAAAAGGTCATAATTACATTTGTTTTAACGTAATCGTTTCATAGTTGACTTGTTTGACAATTTTACAAACTTTCACAACAACTCCAGTTCAACAAACCCATAATTTGCTATGAAAGTCCCTGACAGTTCCGTAGCAAAACAGTCCATCCTAACACTTGTCTCTCTACAAAAGTTAGTTGATGTGTAACTGCATTATTTTAAATGATTGTTAGTCATGTTAGAGTTGTGATGAGTCATAAAACGCCTTTATTATTGTGTCCTCCACTTCTTTTCATTGACCCTTACCTCTCCTTTTCCATTTTATATCATCTGTTTCTATCAAAAGTTCACAAGTGCTTTCACTGTAATAGAGTTTTGCATTGTCAAAACAAGTCTAGATGTGGTCTGAGTGTGGTCTAGGTATTCTCAAATTGATTTACAGGTAAAGAGGAAGCAACTCACAAAAAACTCCTGATGTGTTGCAACCATAACACAAACAAAAATTCATGAGAAGAGCTGAAAGACGCCAAATTGGAAGTTGAAGAAATGAAGAAGTAGGTGTTGGAGTGTTGGGTTGTGTTATATTCTTTCCACGGCTATCCCACGTAGTTAACCAGGGGGTTAGTTGCGCTAATTGCGTAGCGAGGGGGTCACAGGGGGTTTGAGGGGTGCAGGTAATCCCCCTCTATGGGGTCTGGGGATCCACCCCAGAATTTTTTTTTTTTGCACCCTATATTAGGTTGAGCAGACCTACCTATGGTTTTGTGCATGATTTTTGCACATGGTTTTGGACGCGATGGTTTTTTGTCTATGGTTTTGGATTCAATGGATTTCTGTCCATAGTTTTGGACATGATGGTTTTCAATCCATGGTATTGGATGCTTCAACATGTATAAATATGTATTGTAACATTGAAAGGAACATAATGAAAAATCAAGCTGGTAGTCTCGGTTTTGGGATCCAGGGGAAAATCCTTGTGTATATGTCTTTATGTGTTATGCTCTCACATTGTTTATTTTCTGTGTTTTATAAATTGTATGCAAGTAATTTCTGTGGAGGGTTAAAACCTACGTGGAGCAACTACATTTCGATGAGGAAATTGCAGAAAAGGCTAGGAAAAGACAAAGAAAATTATACCATTGCAAAATATGTGGAAGCATATGTATAGTAGGAACATGTGATTGCAATATGACAAAAGGAAGTTGCAAACTTAATTTGAATAGTTGCAAGCACAAGTAGAGCTCATCCAAAGAAATCTTTCCAAAAAGAAAAACCTCAAGATCATTGTTAAAGCAGGTGTTACTTCATGATATGGTAAAATTCTCAAATTTTCTTCACTATACCTAAAATAAGTAAACACAACATTATATCTAGTCAACGTGGTATTAGGAGCAATAAGGAGGCATTAAGAATCATGAAAATTCAAAATACTCAGAATTTTGGAACTTTCGTAGCAACTTCCCATAATGAAGCGAAGAATCCACTATGAAACTGTTGTATCCTTCCATGGAGGTTAAGGCTTGTCTAAAGTTCAACAAAGATAATTATAAAGGTGTATTTTTAGCTTATGAAAATCAAAGGAGACTTTAGAACTTGCAGAACTTGTAGAGAGGTAACAAAGAGGGTTTTTTTTTAATTTGCTATAAATATTTTGCTACGAAATTTCTGGAAATGACTGTTTTAGTAGTCAAATTCAAGCTCACTTTCTGAGAAAATGGTAAGGGATTTTGAAAATATGAAGGATTTTTTTGTTCAAAATGGGCTCATATGCAAACTCCTCTCTCTTTTGTTACACATATATTAGGGTTTGGAGAATACACACTTATCTTTGGCACATATTTTATAGAATTTTTCCTAGCCAAAGTTGTTGTAGAAAATTTGAAATTCAACTTGGTAGTTTCCAGTTCAGCATATTCAACTAGGCCTACATCCATGTGTCAAAATCACATCAGCAATCTAGTACACTCATCATTTTGTTGGTTTTGATAAGGTTCAACAACTGAATTTGTTGAGCTCATAAATGATAGGAGACTCTTATTTCTATTCAAACTTTGTTAAAACATAATTATCCCTATAAAGGCTCAATGTTTTATTAGTCAAATAGAATTAGGTATCTTATCCATGCATTGAGTCTAGCCTAGGTGGAAGATTATTAAATGTAGACGTCACTCTATATATGTAGAACTTTTTCACTTGGAAAGGAGGTTGATCGATGACATGAGAAGATCATTTTTGTATATTTTTTAGTTCATAAGAAATACAGTGTGCAATAATACTCTGTTTTAACCTGAGATTCATTTTTTGTTTCAGTTCCATCCTATCATGCTTTCATGTTGTTATCAATTTTCATAGCTTATTTGATTACTTAGAATTCAATGTTATATTGCTCCAACTTCCTTCAATTTTTTATGTTTTACTGTAAATGTTTGCTTCACACCAGTTTAAAGTAAAAAATGCCTCAGCTTCCATGAAAACAATGTTGTTTGTAATTTATCTTCTTTAATTGGCTCCATGCCCAATGGTGGTTATCATCACACTCTCTCACCTACAAAATCACATGAAAAAGCATAGTTAGTCATCTAAACTCTGAGTTTTATGAAGTCAGTTTCATAAATATTTTGAGAAAGCCCTCTCATGTTAGAAGGGCTAACTTCTAGCTATAAGTGGTTTGAAATAGTTAGGTTAGGTTCAAGGTTGGAATAGCCCAATCGTTTCTAGACCAGTGATAAAAGATCCTATATTGCATCATCTACTAATGTAGAACATAGCAATAACCAACCCTTGTCCAAGAGGCTTACTGTTTGGAGTTTTTCAAGCTCATTTACCCACTCCTTGTTCACCTAATCAATCAAAGAATCTGTTGAGAAATAATTCCCTCTAAGCCTCACCACTAACACTTGCTATTCCATAGTTAGTACTTTTTCCATCTATATGTCGTCACCCAAGAACAATATGCAAACACCTACCTTCATTTTGGCACACTTTTATTTCTTCTACTTCAGCCAATTTTTCCTTTGGCAACTAGGGTTATCTGAGTCTATAAGGGGTTCCTAATTCCTTTCTTGTTCCTCCCCTTTTGTCAATTTGTTTCCTCCACCATGATTTTCAGAAACCCCTAGTTATCTATCTTCCAAACTTCGTCTTCTTTGATTAAATAATTCTCACCATCCTCATTATTTGTTGGTCTCAAGATAATTTTATTAGGAGGGTTTTCATTCCAACAATTCAATTAAATTTTTTAAGGAGCCCTATCATCCCTGAAGGGATTGCACTGTCTGAAAATCCCGTAATAAAATCTTCCGGATGTAGCCCACCAATGTGCAATAAATCCAAACTCTACATTATGGTAGATATGAGGAACTCTTGTAATGAAAGAAGGCCACTAGGGGAAGGAATCCTAGAAATACAAAGGTCGAGAGAGAAAATTTTACCAAATGACCCACTACTAGGAAAAGCTCTTGTAACAATATTCACTAACTCATGAAAATGAAGCCAACATTAACATAAAAACCCCTAACTGCTCAGGGACACATCTTGTTGAAATGGTCATCATGTCATATGATCCAAGCTGAGGAATGGTTGAAAACCCTATTAAGGGGACACCATCTATCACACAATGGGTTTTCGAAGTTGGAGCATTGGACTAGATGTTCACGTAGTCACTATGGTCATACCCATTGTATACCTTCTCTTCCATGGACAAACTAAATTGACAAAGATGTTGTAAGAGATGTTGTAACTTTATTGCACCGAGAGGCACTCTCTAGTCTAGTGTTGTAATGATGTTGTAATGTAATGTTTAACATTTTGACTTGGTCAAAATAAAATAGAATTAAAGTTAAAATTAAAATAAAATTGAAATAAAATAGTTAGTTTAATTGTAAGGGGATCTCCAACCCACTATGATAGATATGTTGTAATGTAATTTTAACATTTTGACTAAGTCAAAATAAAATAAAATAAAATAAAAATAAAATTATTAACTAAAATAAAATTGAGATAAAATAATCATTTTAATTTATGGTTATGTAAATGTTTTGACTCCAGGTTTTCACAACCCATGGTTTTGACTCATGATATTATTCAGCCATGGTATTATTGTACCCATGATATTATTCAACTAAATCTGAATCATATTTTTTTCAAATAAATTTCACTTTATTACTATAAAAGCATTTTGCAACCCTTTTTACATAGTTTTAGCTTTTGATATCCATCTTGGCTTTATACAGTAAGGCTAATGGGCATTTTTAGAGGCATTTCTATTTTATCGTTTTTTATTATATTCAAATTTAAAAATTTAGTATAGTTTGGAAACCTTGTTTGGATTTTTAAAATGTGTTCCCATTGAAATATACTTTTAGGACGATTTTCATGATGTTCCATTGAAATATACTTTCATAAAAAGATTCTCATATTTTTGTCGAAATTTCTTTTCCTATTATAAAATTTAGTTTAGTTTACATATTTCTAGTTTCTGCTATCCAAC
>APFE031383930.1:31426-72252 GCA_000404065.3 Pinus taeda | reverse complement strand
ATAAAAATACTTATACATAAAAATAAAATAAAATAAAAATAGTCTTTTTAGTCATTGTACTCACCCATGGTTTTTACCCTAGTATTCTTAACCCATGGTTTTCCTATGATACTCTTCTCTAACGTAGGCTATTTTAAAACATGGATTTTGTGTTTCTCCAAACACAAATATTTGATTGGGGTTTTGAGTTTGTTGTATCCCTACACATTAAAATAGCTATTTATTGTTGATGTTCCATAGTTAAACATTGAATTGGAACAATAATGAAAAGCATGAATTTTGTGTTTCTCGAAACACAAGGATTTGATTGGGGTTTTGAGTTTGTTGTATCCCTACACATTAAAATATCTATTTATTGTTTATGTTCTATGGTTAAACATTGAATTGGAACAATAATGAGAATCATAATAATTGTTATAATGGCCATCCCCACTCATGTTCTATGGTTAAATATTGAGGCCGAAAAATAATTAGAATCAAAACTTAAAAGGTGAAAATGCCAATAATGAGAATCAAAGTCATCGTGATAATGGACATCCCCACTCATGTTCTACGGTTAAATATTGTAGCTGAAGAATAATTAGAATCAAAACTTAAAAGGTGAAAATGGCAGGCATCGTCATCCTCACTTTATTCAAGGTTCATTTAATTTTGTGCATTTCAACTATTTCCACATTTTTTTTAATGAAAAAGTGGTTTAATTTACCATTTAAATTACTTGATTAAGCATAAAAAAAAAAAAAAAAAAAAAAAAAAAAACATTTCAAACCACTTGGAGCCTTTAGATCTGTGTATTAAGAAGAATTGATGCAGAAACATTTTTCAAAGCTTATAGGACCCATGAGTCTTATTTCACATTTACTAAAGCGAGTGGGTTCCCTTAATCATTTTATTTATTTTTCTAAGTTTATTTGAGTTTTGAAGAGATTGGAATGTAACTTGATTAATGGATAATATGTCATGAATGTAGAGATCTTAGAGATAGTTAAGTAATCCTAGGAAGAGTGAAGATTTGAGGGATTTAAATGATTAATTTGGGTTTTTGTTTGAGAAAAGAATGGAGATGAAGAGATACTTTCGGAGAGAGTGAGAGACTATTGGATCTGAACTAAATTGGTTCATGAATCCATTTTTGTATAAATTGTGATCTTTTGAATAATTCGAGAGGTTAGCTAGAGGCTAGCTAAGGGTTAGAGAGCTAGAGGGTAGTAAGAGCAAGAGTGAGGAGTTAGGAAGAGCAGTAGATGGATTTTATGGAGAAGAGCTGAAACAGTCGAATGTGACTACTTTCCTTATAAATATTTTATAAACATACCAAAACAATGTGAATTTGTATACATATCATGTGTGGAAATTTGTGTTTGTATGCATCTTAATAGCCTTATGGTGCATTGACTATGAATATGAGAAACATTATGGAATTCTGCAATGAATAGTATGAATGTCTGATGGAATTTCCTTTACTGAGATTAGTATTTAAATTGTCTAATAAAACATATGTATAGGCATGTAGAGATCAAGATTTTCCTTTTGAATGGATGGAGAGACCAGTGGAAGCAAGCGGAGGAGTTGTTACAATGCACAAAGGAAAACTTAGAATTATCTTCTAAAATAGAGAATGTAGGCTTTTCTCAATTTCCTAAAGGACTATAAAGAGATAGTGAAGGGCGAAAGAATGGTGGAGATTAAATCCCATCATTGAAAATGGAGGATGGATGGCTCAGATTAAAGCGCCAATATCATGCTAAATCAGTCAACACTTCACTAGTCAACAATTGTGAGAGTGTTGTGATCATCAATGGGAGGAGATCCATGACCATCGTGTGACAATGAGCGCAGGTTTTAATCAGAAGAGAAGGCAATATTTGTCGATAGTAAATGGTTTCTCACACAGCCTCAAAACCGTAAGAGGGATTTGAAAAATAGACCCGAGAAAGTTATAGACTATGATCTAATCCAGTTGAAGTCTGGATAGATCACAGTCATCCATTGAATCACTAATCAGTTGGATATCACGTCGGAAAGTGAACGAAGATTAATTCCAAAATTGGATGCGATGAGGGTTTATTCAGTGGGCTTAAAACTCATTGACATCTGCCATCAGGACCGTCTATTGGTTGACGGATTGGATGTTAATCGCACTCAAACATGTGCATGGTTTAACTTTTCAAGTGGACTTGATATGTTATCAACGCGGGTTAAATTTATTTAAGATCCGGTCTTAAGCATCAAAGTGGGGCCGATGGTGCTTGATAATGATATACTATGGTTGCGGGTTATTTTCGTTAATAAAGTAAAATTGATTGAAAAATATCCACTTATAGAATTGAGAGGAAAGAGTCAGGTGTTAGGCTGAAGAGGGATTTTTATTTTAACCCAATGTATTATATAAATGATTAATCACCCAAAAATAGCATTATCCTGGGTTGTGTTTGGGGTTTAGTATTAACCTTACAGGATAGTTGAGTTAAACTATTAGGCCCCATCTAGAACCCATTATTTAAATGCAAGAGGTGGTAATTACAACACAATATAGTATGCAACACTTTTAAGATTTCCCCATTCTTTGTATTCCAATTATTATTTACATTTGGCGTTTCCTAGTTCATATGGTTGATTCATAAAGATTTCAACCATAAATATTGATATTAATTTTAATGTTTTATTGTTTTTTCTTAGTTTATAATTTCAATATTCATTTAATTTGAGAAAATTAAAAGTTCTACAATCATTTAGATATTTATTTTAGCTAATGAAAAGAGAAGGTTAAGGAGGTCCTTTTATTGATGAAAATGGATATTAGTTTTGTTATAATTATTATTAATTAGAAAATGGTTTTTAATTTTTTACAACAATTTCAAAATATTTTTAATTTGTTAAGAGTACATGTTCTTTGGAAATAAGTTAAATATGTAAGAGTGAAAATCTATTTTTATAAAGTACAAATAAATTATTTTAAATGATGTGGTTTTCTTCGAATAACAGTGATGAGCTAGTTTATATTATCTTTTTTTTAGTAGGTAAGCACCCACGGTGGATTTGAACCAGTGACCTATTGCAAGGAATTCCTTAACAATGCACCCATTCATTGTCAATCCAAAGCTCTGTGGGCCAGCTAGTTTATATTATCAATAACAATAATAAATTATAATTATTTTAAGGTTATATTAAATTATTTTTGAAATATAAAAAATAGTTGTTTATGTTTTATAAATTTATTTTAATTATTGAAATGAGAGGGGTGAGGAGGTTGTCTCACTGATAAAATTAGATATAGGCTTTGCTATAAATTATTATTAATTAAAATATATATGTAAATTTTATAGAAATATATCAAATTACATTTTTTTTTGTGTTAAGACTTTATGTTTTTTTGGAAATAAGTTGATAAGTTAATCGTTTAAAAGTGAAATTTTACATTTATAAAACTTATATATAACAACCTAGATCCATTTCTTAACTCGGAAGGGAGAGATGAAATATTTTTATTTTAAAAATCAATAATAAAATATTTTATTTTAAATTTCATAAACAAAAAATGTATAATTTTTTTTTTACCATTTTTTAATCTTTTAATTAATTTAATTTCAAAGAATTCTTATATAAAAAATAAAAACTTCTTTTAAATTGCATAGTAAAAGTGCTTTCCTACTTTCATCTTGTTTGAAACTCAACTTTATTTATTTAATTGAAATTACTCTTTGGAAGATAGATACTTTTTTTCTTTTGCCCAAGTTAAAGGATAAACATCAACTCTACCGACAGTCAAATTAACATCCAATTTCAATATTCTTAGACTCATGAACCTCCTGCTTATTTCAATATTCACAGATTCATTAACCTCATGTTCTTCTTCTTCTCTATTTGAGTTTCAATTTCAATAGCACAAACACATTCACCAATCACTTTGTTGAACTCAAATTCCATTTTCTTGATGAGAATCGGTTTCATTAAACTAAGCAAGTGGATGACCACAAATTGATAGGCTCTAGGAGTTATTCTCCACTTCAGTGTCATTTGTCTCTGAAAATTTGAATCAATGGTGATTGTGAGATCCCTAATTTGGATACTTTCTTAGAAGTTGTACGGTTTCTCTCAAGAGGTAGTTGCATGGCCCATGAGTGACTTTGTGCCTTGAAGATTCCTCCAAGTTCATAAAGAGAATTAGAACTCTAAGAACTTACCTTAGGAGGTGCCTATAGCTCAATCATTTTCATTCCTCTGTGACTATAATGAAAATTAGCTAGAAGTATATCAAGTTGATGGTTTCTTATTGAATGTTGTATAATGGTTATTGGGATTCAGTGCTCCAACTCCCACTCTCGGCCTTACATTATTGGAAATGTAGGGGGGTCTATTATGTTTTGCTTGACCTCTCCCCTTTTAAACGAAGACCTACTTGACCTCTACTAGTAACCCTTATACGACACTCAATAAATAACTATCCCCTTCATGTTCTAGTTGATATTCATGAGAGTGACAGGGGGATCACAATGAATGGGTTGCAGGCACCTCCTAACGTAAGTTCCCAAGGTTCTAATTCTACTAAATAACTTGGGGGAACCTGCAAGGCACAAAACCACTCTCCGGCCATGCAACTACGTTCTAGAGCATGCTGATACAGATTAGAACCATGAAATTGACACGAGCTTCTAGACTTCTTGGACTATTATCTTTCTTATACCTTATTTTTATTTGAAATTTATCAATGTTAATTTTTATCTTAAATTAACCATATAAGAAAAGATATTTTGAACTTATATTCCTTTCAATGTTACAATACATTGTATACATATTAAAGCATTCATAAAGCCCAATCCATTAACCTTGGATTAGAACATAATCATAGTTCCCTTGACAAGATCTGCAAAATGCCATGAGAAAAACCATCATTCCCCCTACAACCTCCATGATAATGTAACAATGCCTAGGACTAGTCGTGTAAATAATATAAAAAATACCCAACATTCTCCCACTTGTTCTTTTTTTTGCAAATAGGGGGTTGTAGGAGTATACATTCATTGGTATAGGGCTATAACACCCATTGTTTCTCTACACCAAGTAAAATTCTTAGTGCTCACAAAAATTGTTAATGCATATGCAACATTATTCAAACTTCCCACCTTTACCAGCAACACCTTTTTGTCTTCAACCATATCCCTTGCAAAGTGATACTAAACACCAATATGATTTATTTTCAAATGATAAGTAGGGTAATTTACCAAGATGATGACAGAGTTCACTACTCCTAGGCTATGTCTTGGAGTCCATCTTTGAGTGGTGACCCTTTATATTATATGCTCAAATATGAAATTGCATAAACATACAATGCTCAAATTGCAAAAACGACACTATCATTATGTCCAAAACACTCAAAAACTCCTATGTAGGGAAGTAATGTGACCATGGGACACGGGCCAGAGGCCACCCACCTACCGGCCTTGCTCTTGGTCATTTGAGGTGTAATAAAATCATGAGTTGGTGTGCAGGAAGGGTGGCATGCACCTACCCCTCCCAAACCTTTTGTCGACGATTACGTTGAACGACAAGACCACATGCTGAGGTGTGGGCCAAGTGTCACATGCCTCACCCTCTCCACTTTTCCATGGTCACGGTGTAACACGTGACTTGGGGTTACGCCGGTTGGGCCCAACCCTTCCCCCAACAACAGAACTGATATTGTTTACCAATAATGATTGCCACTATGTTTAATAAGTGGTACCCATGCGATAGTGGTAAGGCATTCCATTAGTTTGTATGCTGTCACAATTTTGATCCCAACATAGTGTTAATTGGTTGACTTAAAAAATTTTGGTACAATTCAAGGTGCCATGTGGTGCCTTGTGATTAGGCTATGTGTCACCTGCTCATTGGCCCAATTGTCCAAACTCTATTCGCCCACCATCATCCAACCATCAACTGCCACACTTGAGCTCGAGAGTTGCCCATTCAACCACAGTACCACCCAGTTAGCCTGTTGATGTCAACATGATGTCATCATATGGACTTCTATGTGGTAGTCGTACACTGTCCAATCAACCTTGCATGTTGACTTTTTAGTTGTTTGCCAAAAACTTTAGAACGCAATAACTTCATCATACGGTGTAAGATTGAGGCGATTCAAGCGTCATTGGAATTAGAATTAGAATGATGAGATCTATGATTTCAAACCGATTATGGGAGAATTTGAGCACCTTGACTTTTTAACATATGTTGGATGTCCTGGATCATTCCTCCCCACTAGAAGCTTTTGAACTACCAAAAGTTTGTTTTTTACTCATAAAGTAAGAGAGCATACAACTCCCTCACTTTCCCGATCTCAATCCACCTTGCTTTACTTGGATTGGTACCTTTGCGCCCCACTCAAAGATATTCCACATTACCTCTACATGAAGTCTTTATTCTCCTGCCAAGAATTGAGTCTTCCTGCAACTCATTTAAATATTCAAGAGAAAAATCTTCCATAGATGGAATATGAACATTTTCTTATTAATTATCAATCATTGGAGGCTCATACAATATCAAGTTTTCCACATTCTCAACATAATAAATTTGCATGTAAGGTGACAAAACTAATCAGAAAGCATTATTGTCAATCTTCTTAAAAATTTTGAAAGGACCATATGTGATGGGCTTGAGATTTTTACCTTCACCTTGTAGTCTTTTCTTACTGATGTACAACCACACTTATCTCACATTTGGAAATCATGATCAACTGTAATGTCCCCTAATAGTAATAAATAAAATAATACAATATTAAAATATAAGTAAATAAATAATAAGCAATAAACAATAAAGAAAATATATAATGTAATAATAGTTAAAACTAAAAAAAACAATAGTAAAAAATATAAATATAAAGGAAAGTAAATAGTGTAATAAAAATTAATTGAAAAACTATTAATAAATAAGTCAAAATAATAATATTAACTGAAGTTAATTATATTATATGATAGAGTAAATAATAGTAAAGTTAACAAAAAAAGAAATAAAATAAGAAAGTTAAATTAAGACAACTATTAAAAAAAAGTGAAAATAAGTAAAGTTAACAAAAAGTAAAAATGAGTAAAATAAGGAGTTAAATTGAGATAGATATTATATTAAGTAAAACTTGAAGTAAAGAAATGAAAGTTGCATGTTGACACATGGAATATGTGCATGCAGTCTGCTTTCTATTTTTTGATCTATTTAATGGACGTTGAGGAGGATGAGAGGCATTCATTCCTTCATCCATTCTCTTGGGAAAAAATTGTTCTAAGACAAAGGATTCCCTGTTAGTAATTGATAGCTGAGGGGTGGTTAGTTGTAGAAATATTATGTGCAACTAAACCTACGATTGGGTGGAGAGTCATCCCAAAAGCTGAGGGGTGGTTAGTTGTAGAAATATTATGTGCAGCTAAACCTACGATTGGGTGGAGAGTCATCCCAAAAATCTTTGTTGTGGTTTGCAAAATTCAAAGAGCATTCAACTCCAAAAGCGCAAATAAGGAATATCGTCGATATAGATAAGTTGTCTCTACTCATTTTTTATTTTTATTTTTTTAATTATATGTTAAATAGTTGAATTGTTGGGTTTTGATTATTAATCATATAAATTGATCTAATTATTTGTATATTTTGAATGTGGGTTGTTACATATGGTATAAGAGGGGGTTTCAACTCTATGTGAGCTCTAGGTAAAAGTTGGAGAAAAATACTTAATTAAATTTATCTATAATTTTGTTTGTGATAAATTAAAAGCAACCAAATTTCAAATTTTGGTAATTGGTAATTGTCCATCTATGACAATAGCATGATTGGTTATTTTATTTGTTAATCTTTTTTCATAACCAAAAAAAATATTTAAGAAAATACTTAATGAGGATTATCATAAATACTCTAAATATATTATATTTTATCTTAAAAATAAAGATTCTAATCTAGTCTCCTCCATACGATCTTGTGCCATAATTAAAATTTTATGAGGGGGTGTGGTATTCCATCCTTGTTTTGGGTTGCGAAAAGCGACTGTAACCCTAGATCTTTCGTTTGACAACGCTTAATTCTCCACACTTAAACATAAAAAAATCGTGAATTTTATTATATTTATTATTATTTACAGTGTAAGTAATAAAATTTTGGAGAAGCTTCAAATTATATTTATGACTTATAAGACTTATGAATGACTTTCCAGAACTTTTAATGAGTTTTAAATATTTTGGATTAAAGCGACTAGTGAAATTTGCAGTGCAACAAATTTAAAGACATCGTTTCAATGGTGGTGCCATTTTTTTAGAATATGAAATAAAGACTAGCCCTAAATGTAAATATAGAAAATGATTGTGCGAGTGGTGGTAATATTTTATAGAAAATGATATGGATTATAACAATTTTATTATAATATGAATTTGAAATTTTACCATTAAAAAATTGAAATATGTGAGCTTAAAAACATTGATTAATTTCTGTTTTATAAAAAATAAGAGTCAAAGTCACGGGTGGATTGTTATATTGCTGCAAATAACTGAACCGAGATTTAAATAATTATAATTTTTTTAAATTTTATCGCATTAATATTTCAAATAAACGTTTTGGCGTTGATAACATATACAAAAAGTTTATTTAAAAAATATTTATTTATTTAGTGAAAACGAATAGAGTAGCTCTTTTAAACAAGAAAATGTTATTGTATTTATTGGAAAATTATATAATAAATTGATTGATTATGAAGTAGATGGCAATAATTAATAGATACGGAAATTAATATGGTTTTTAGAGAATAAAATTTTAGTGTATTTATTGGAAAATTATATAAAAGATTGATTGATTGTGAAGTAAATGGTAATAATTAATAGTTACGGAAAGTAATATCGGAAAATTATCTACAAAATTCATTGATGGTGAAGTAAATGGTAATAATTAATAGTTGCGGAAACTAATATGAATTTTAAGTGAATAGTATTTTTATGAGAGATTTTTCGGCTTAAATCACATGATATTTCATTTGTCGACGTGTTTCGAACCAGCGAGTGTGATTCATCGTCAGGACAAGTTGAAGAATCAGATCCAGCATTGCATGTTATATGGTCCGAGCAGAACCTCCAACGGCTATAATGCTAGGCAACGACTATATTGACTAACAGCTAAATATGACAGAGCAGGGGCATAAAAAATAAGTTAATTTCACAGCTAGTTGGGTATAATATTATTAAATTAAAAGTGAAAGGGAAAAATGATTTTCTTAGGGGTTTTGATTATATATAAATAATAAATTAATTTAAAAGATTATTATGTTGATAGTTAGTTATAAAAAGTATTAACTATTTACCCGGATGCGGGTGTTTTCATTGCCCATTAAAGAGCTATGCCATGAAGCCACGCGCAGGCAGCTGGAGGCAGGTGGCAAGGTTTGTGATTAAAATTGAGAATAGTGTCGAGGTGACGGGCATTGAAGGAGCATTAATTCGGGAGCAGGCAACCAGTATGCAGAAGGAGGAGGAACGAGGATTAAATAGTGGAATTATGGAGAGTTTTCGCAAGCATACAGACAGTGTTGAGGAGAGCCGCGTGACAGCGGAAGGGGCAGCTGATGCTGAAGGAGTAGCTGATAGTGACAAGGCCAGGTGCGCTTGGCATGAGCAGCCAAAGCGTCCTCAGGAGAAGCCTCCTTGGTCAATTATCTGCAGGTCGAAGGTAAGTGAAAAGTACTCTAGTTCTAGCTCTAGAAGCACATTTCCATCTACAGCAGAGGCCTGGAAACGGAAAGGGCTTACACTTGACTTCAAGGTGCAAAATCTGGGGCGGAATTTGGCAGGGGCTAGGCTCTTTACAGAGGTTTGCATTGCCAATTCTCACCCTACCAGACTACGCTTGCTGTTGGAGAATTGGACAAGCACGCAAATGGCGCCCAGACTTAGAGCTACTCCAAGAAGGGGCCGAAATGCGGGTTACAGAGGAGGGACGGGAGGCAGAGGCAAATCGCCTCCACGACGAGTCTCTCCGCTTGCGGTGGCTTATCCTTCCCCCCAGGACCCTGAAGAATTTGACTCTTCGCTCCATAATTCTGTCTAGACAACGAAATTCAGATTCAAAAGCAAGTTACACAAGCCAACAATCACGGCCCTGGTCACTGTGATATTTTCCGAAGAAGAAGAAGAGCAGGGTAGCTCTGAGAATTCAGAGGAGGAACACTCCCCTACCCCTCTGGACAACTCGTCGAAAGAAGAGGACACCATCATTTCTCAGTCTGCCCATACGGAGCAACCCACCTCTCCAGGGGTCAATGAAGTCCAAAGCCAGTTGGAGGATCATAGCATCAGCCAAATGACTGAGAGGATGGAAGTGAAAGCGCACGGACCTGAAAGCTCTCAGCAAGGCAAGGTTCAGTCCGACAAAGTGAAGAAATGGCCGGATAATACTTTTCGTAATCTGTTGCGGCTCAGGCTTCCCCTAGGGGTCAAGCCCACGGATGTTCAAGACGGTCTGGAGGTTACGTGGGAACGAGTTTCGGACGAGGAGATGGATCAAGATGATGATGAACCAGGGTGATGGCTATTCAGGGGGCGGAGTTCTCAGGTAGGCCCTACTCTTTTTTTGGTTTTTCTGTTAGCTTTTTTTAAAAATGCATATCAAAAAGCCCTGCGCGGCATTATCTAGTGAATAGCCTAGGCTAAAGATTTTGGACTGTCTGGTTACCTGTCTAGTTTTTAGTATGATATACCCATGTAATCTGGTCATAGTTTTTTGGATTCCTGCTCCAGCTTCACAAGCTAGACACATGGTTGTGAGAGCAGAAGATACTGTTAGTTTTGAAATGTTTTCTTGACAGAGAGAGCTGCATGACTCTCTCAGAGGTATCCCCTCTCTGTAAATACTTTTTTCTTCTTAATATAAATAGAATAGACATTACTCAGGAAAAAAAAAGAAAAAAAAAGTAAAAAAAGTATTAACTATTTAATAAAAATATATTAAATAAATTTAGAAAGTGAATAGTTTGAAAATAAGATTTTAAAATATTTAGATTTAATTTAACTGTTTCTCTCCTTATCCACACCTAGAGTTTTACCTAATTTAATTTAATTGTTTATAGGTTTTAACTAATTTTATCAAATAATCATTTATATGTATTATATTTTTAATTAATATATATCATCATTCATATCTATATTTATTTATTAAATAATTAAGATAATAGTTAGTATAAACAAAAATATAATGATAGACTAAGTCAAGTGATGGAAAGAAAATAGTATAATTAATTGTTTATCTTAAAAAAGAAAATAGGGCAAAGGACACGAACAAGCCAAAAAATGAGGAGGGGAGGAAGGGAAGAAAACGACTAGGAAGAGATCGCTGGGACCCAGCAACTACTAATCTTCCAGCCATCTTCTTTATTGAGATTGTTCGGCCTTTTTTCAATCTCAAGGGATTCCCTCAATTTCCGATGATGGAATTGTGAAACTCTAGCAATCACACTAGCCTCCTCAATACACACATGATGCTTGGTCCTTTCTGCATGTTGAGCTAAAGCGGAAGACTTGGTTCTCATGTGCTTAAGGTCAGCTGCAAATTAATGGAGCGACTAGTCTCACCAATATAGGGGGTCCCACAAGAACAAGGGATAATATATACCCCTTTCATATCCTTAGGGTGGATCATAGAAGCCTCAATTCAACAATTGAATATTACTTTTTTACATAATAATTTTTTATTAGAAAATAAAAATCAGTTTTATATATTACATAATAAGGCATGTACATATTATTATAATTGGAAAGTTTTATATATTAATAAGTTTTGATAGGTGTAATATGTGTTTAAAATATAAGTGAATCAATTTAGGATATAACCTGAAAATATATTTTGTGTAGTATTATAGTTGTGTAATTATAGTATATTTATATATTAATATTATTTATTTTTTTATATATTAAATGAAATTTTTTATTATTAAAATGGATGTAATTTTAATATTATATATGATTATTAAATATTTTATCAATGATAAAGAATATTTTGACTTATTGTATGTATAGAATACATAAAAATAAGACAAATTATAAAGATTTATTATCTTATATATATATCTATTATATATATAAATATATATATATATTTAATATATATATTTTGGGTAGTATGATATTTAATTATTATGTTATTTTTTACTGAATGTTTGGTTGAAGTGCATATTCATGTAGGGAAATATTGATGTTCAAAACAAATAAAATGATCGCATAGTATTGTTTGTCTTCAGTGCGACTTTTTGGACATTCCGGTGTCAGAATCTAGTCGAAAATTTTGAGGCGAAATCCTGATATGTGTTATTTAAACTAGTTGTTTGACTGTATATATGGATTTAGCACCTTGGAAAACCCTAGGGCACTTCAATTACACAAGATTACCCATCAAACTTGTGATTTCAATAAATTGATGTCAGCTTTTAGAGAAATTTGACTGGGAAAACTCACCGTAAAAGCTTCCAAAAAGTCGCACTAAAGAAAACTCCATTTCAAAATAATAGTTAGAGATAATGATTTGACTTATGAAACGAATTTTTTTGATGATGTAAATGATTGAAATTATATGAGATGATTCATGGTGATTATTTACGCATATATAAGGATTATTTGATTGACTTTGCTCCAATATAACTTTCCTTATTTTTATTAATTTGTGGTGAACCAGATAAGATTGCATAACTTCTCCTAGATAAATACCTGTTTGACATGAGAAATTTAAAAGAAAATTCTAAAACATCTGAATCATATTTTATTGATACACTATGGTACTATGTATGATGTTATGGTTTCAATTATTTATTATGTCAACATGGAAATGTTGAATTATAATGTTGTGAGGATGTTTCATGATGTGAGGGTATGTAGTAAATGGATAGTTCTAATGAGAGGTTAATTATGGCATGCATATGTAATGCTAATTTAATTATTTTTATAGTGATAATGATGTTTTATACTCATGATGGATATGATATTCATAACGTGGCATCATGATTATGATGTTATGATATGAGGTTATATTGACATGTGGTTAGTTTATGATGTCATGATATATATTTGATGTTATAACTTACGCTGGTATTTCATGAGGTGAAGTATGTGGTAATTGCATGTAGATTTGTCACATTCATGAGCATGTAACTCTTTACTATCCAAAATGTGATGATTAACAATGATGTTATGTTCTCATGATGACATGAAAGACTTGGCATATGGATTATTTTCTATGATACTATGATGTTATAACTAATGCATTAGTTGCATGTTGAGACGTGGTGATTGACAAGAAATCCATAAATGGGTCAAAAGGGACGGTTTGATTGATGATCTCGTGGGAGCCCATACCCATGAGGGAGAATATGGAACACCATATGGACTTGGGAAAAACTCAATGAACACTACATATGGCAGTGGTTCCTTTGTCTTATAAAGTTCTTGATGGATAACTCTTGAGGGGCTATGGGACCATCTTGAGGAGGCCAAGTGCTTGATATTGGATTGGGATGCTGAAGTTTGGTGGGGGTGTAAGGAATTTCATGCTTGCGGTTGTGTACCTTAGTGAATGTGGAGGGAGTGGGACAACCTTGCGAGATGCACAAAGTTAATGAGTAATGGTACCAAAGGCCTGCATTGGGGCAGATGAGGTCTAAGCTTTGGGGCTAGCCATAGGCTATGGTATAGACAAATGAGGCTTATGCCTGGTTCCAAAAGTGGGAAAAATGACAGAGATTCCTTGGGATTTTGTAGGTGTTGTGGAAACTTTTGATACCTATTGATTATACTAGTTCAGCAGAGGGCATAGGGAAAACTTGAAGTAATAAATAACTAAATAAATAAAATGTTAAATGATTCAACTTAACTTTGAGACAAAGTTCTTTAAGGAGCGGGAGTATGTAATGTACTATAATAATAATAATATAAGTAAAATTAATATAATAATTAATTATAGTAAATAATAATAAACAATAAAGGAAATTTAATAATAGTAAATAAATAGTAAAAAAATAAAGGAAATATAATATAGTAATTAAAGAATAAAAAACAAAGAAAAAGATAATAGAGTAAATAAAAATAATAAATAATAATGAAATATAATATAATTAAATAAATTAATTATTATAATATAAATTAAGAGTTCTAAATAAATGTGTATAAAAGTAAACTATAAAAAATTATAGTAAAAATAAGCCAAGTTAACAAAAAGTAAAAAGGAATAAATTAGGAAAGAGTTAAATTAAGAGAAATATTATATTAAGTAAAACTTAAAATAAAGAAATAATTTGCATGTTGACACATGGAATGTGTGCATGTAGATCCCTTTCCATATTTTGGTTTATTTAATGGACGATGAGGAGGATGAGAGACATTCGTTCATTCATTCATCCATTCTCTTGGCAGAAAAGCGTTCTAAGACAAAAGATTTCCCTGGTAGTAGTACGTTGATTAAGGACTCGGGGGTGGCTAGTTGTACAAATATTATGCATAGCCAAGCCTACAGTTGGGTGGACAGTCATCCCCAAAATATTTTTTGTGGTTCACAGAATTCAAAGAGAATTCAACTCCAAAAGCATAAGTAAAAAATATCGTCGATGCAGGTAACTTGTCTCTACTCATGGTTTTTTGAAAACTCTATGTTAAATAGTTGAATAGCTGGGTGTTCATTATTAATCATATAAATTGATGTAATTATTTGTATATTTTGAATGAGAGTTTTTACATATGGTATCAACATTATGCTTATCATGTCTTGCTTTGTGCTTGGATTTTCTTTTATCTAGTTGTTTTTATACCCTTTGATGCACTAGCTGAATTTATTCAATGAAATGCTTGGCTTTGTCTACATCACTATGTCCATCTATTGATATATCGTTACCAAAGATGAAATCCAAAGGAGATTTTGGAAAATAACCCAAACAAGCTTCAAATGGAGATACTTGTGTAGATGAATGTTGGGCATGATTATAGGCCTGTTGGATGTAATGAAACTTCTCATCCCAAAGTTCAGGATGCTTACCACAATATCCTCAAAGTAGATGCACTTTTTTTCTATTCAATACTTTTGTCTAGTTGTCGGTTTGTGGATGAAATGCGCTACTCTTGTTTAACTTTGTGTCCATGAGTTCACATAAACTTGACCAAAACTTCCCAAAAAATCAAGAATCTCGATCAGAAATAATAGAAGTGGGTAACCCAAAGTGAACCCATACATTTTGGAAGAACATCTTTGTGGTTTTTTCAGTTGTAACATCTTTCTTGGATGGCATTAATACACATATTTTGCTGAAACGATCCACAACAACATATATATAATATTGACCTTTCCTAGACATTGGTAGTCCCCCAACAAAATCCATATAAATACTTTCCGAAGGATATGAAGCACTAGTAAGTGGAGTGTACAAACCCAATTTCTCATTACTTGGATTTCTAGTAGCACACATAGAACATCCTTTCATATATCTTGGAACAATTTCATTCATGCGAGACTAATAACAATACCTTTGAATTTGAGGAATTGTTTTTCATACACCAAAGTGGCCAACAATAAGAGAAGTGTGGGCTTCCCTTATGACATTGAATCTTTCACCCTGTGGAACACATAACTTTCTAAGATGATATAACAACTTTCTATGAACATGACAATACAAATCTTCAACATGATTGCCTTGACTCAAATTTTCATAAACATCTTTAAATTTTTTATCTTGAGAATATTGTTCAATATAACTTCCATGCATGGTTGAGTTATGCTTAAGAATAACAAATGCATTAACAATATCCCTTGATAACATATCTGCAACTTTGTTGTATGTACCTTTCTTATACCTGATTACCAAATGAAATGATTGTAGGAATCCCATACACCTGAAATGTCTAACTTGTTGTAGCTTGGTTTGTGATTGTAAATATTGAAAAGGTTAATGGTAAGTATGAATAAGCATTTCTTTACCCATCAAAATAATGCTTTCTTTTCATCATTCTTTGTATAAAATCATACAACTTTTTATCATAAGTTGGATAGTTAAATACTACACTGGTAAAGGTTTCAGAATGATTACATCTTGGCTTCATTTGTATCAATTTGAATTTGAAATGGCTACTTAAGGTTTGCAAGTGATAGAAATGGTGATAAATTTATTTTATCTATCAAAGTGTTGAAGGCTTTCTATTGCTTGCCCGCCCATTGAAGGACTTGTTTCACACTTGTCAAAGCATGTAGTGGTGCTACAATGAGTGAGAAGTTAGAGAGAAAATTCCTCCAATATTGGAATGCTCCCAAAAAGCTCTTAAATTATGTTACATTGTTGGGTTTAGGCCAATTCACAATGACATCAACTTTTGAGGGATTGATCCTCAATTCACCCCCTCTTACAATATAACCCAAATAAACTAAAGAGGGTTTCCCAAATTCACATTTAGACATGTTCAAATATAACCTCTCCTTTTCAAGACATAAAATTTATTTCACATGCTTGACATGCTCTTCACGAGTGTTATTGAAAATCATAATATCATCTAAGTAGACTATGACAAAATCATTAAGAAATGGTCGCAACACATCATTCATAACTCTTGTGAATGTGGCAGGTGCATTGAAAATCCCAAACGACATAACTAACCATTCAAAGAAACCTTGTTTTGTCTTGAAAGCAATTTTCCAAATATCATCTTCAACATCCTTATCTGATGATAACCGCTTCTCGAATATAACATAGTAAAGTAAACAACTTCCTTTAACTGGTCTAGAAAATCATCAATACGAGTAAGAGGGTAACGATTCTTTACCATGATCTTTTTCAAATCTCGGAAATCCACACACATTCACCATGTACCATATTTCTTTGGAACCAAAACAATAGGAGACCCACAAGGAGACATGCTAGGCTTGATGATCCCTTTATCAAGCAACTCTTTAATTTTCTTCTTCATCTCTGCAATCATTCAAAGAAACCTTGTTTTTTCTTGAAAGAAATTTTCCAAATATCATCTTCAACAATCCTTATCTGATGATAACCGCTTCTCAAATCTAACATAGTAAAGTAAACAAATTCCTTTAATTGATCTAGAAAATCATCAATATGAGTAAGAGGGTAACGATTATTTACCATGATCTTGTTCAAATCTCGGAAATCCACACACATTTACCATGTACCATATTTATTTGGAACCAAAACAATAGGATACCCACAAGGATACATGCTAGGCCTGATGATCCCTTTATCAAGAAACTCTTTAATTTTCTTCTTCATCTTTGCTTTCTCCAAAATTGGCATTCTATACATGCCAATATTTGGAAGTAGTGCATCCTGCTGTAAGTGAATATCTTGTTAGATTCCTCTTTTTGGATGCAAATCTTCAAGTTCCTAAAACATATTGTCATAAGTGTAAACAACTTCAACCAATTCATGCTTGAGTTTTGAATCACATCTTGCGAGAGCTTCAGATTTAGCAATATCTTTAGCTTTAATCATCAACAAAAGCAACAAATTTACTAGCATTTACAAGCCTTTTCATTTGACCAGAACTAACAAGAGATAAGTTCATCTTCTTGCGATGTGCTCTAAAAATATACTCAACTCCATCTATAAAAAATGATATTTTTTCTCATGAGGATATAATATGTATTTTCGGCCATACAAGTATGGAATCCCTAAAACAATTCCACAAATATCAAGTGGTACAACATCAATCTCTACCTCATCTATAAAATTAGTAGCGATGAAGAATTTGAGTTTACATTATCTTTTCACTTGTAATTTTGCATAATCACATACCTAGCACAAAGGGTAAGGTTTAGTATGAGACATATTTTCTAAATTTAGTTTCTTGACAATTGCTTCAGAGATAAGATTGACTTGGGATCCACTATCAAACAATGTCTCAACTTTTGTATGTTTTGTAATGATCATGATATGGAAATGATCGCTTCTTTCTTTATCATTTTGAGATTCAATAAGCTTTCTATAGGAACTAGTACTTGCATTAGAATCTAGACCTTTCATTCCCATGGGCGTGATTTTGGTTCCATTGCCTAAATCAAATCCTAGATCTTGTTGATTTGTAGAAATAGTCTTTTGTTTCCCCTTGTTATTGAACTTATTTGGTCTCATTTCTAGATGTAATTTCCAACTATGATCTTCATCATGGCCTTCTTTTAAACAATGTTTACAGGTACCTTTCTGTCCCTCTTTCTTGATAGTAGCATTATTTTTTCCTTTGTCTTTAAACTTCCCTTTTCTTTTGTCTCCAAATTTGAAAGGTTTCTTGCTAGTCTCTTGAGGAACATTCTTTCCTCTTGATTCTAAATGAGTTGCTTGAAAACATACTTCATCTAGATTGGTGGGATTAAACATAAGTATAGTATGTCTCAAATAACTATGTAATCCAACTATGTATTTGAGGAGAGTATCTTATGAAGGCAAATCAACACCCAAGATTAAATCTCTTCTTCTAAATTCTTCTGTGTAACTTTGGACACTCTAACCTTTAGCTTGTCTAAAAATTTTCTAGTCCATAATTTCTTTTTGCATTTAAGCTAATGGATAAAATTTCCTTCTTAATGAAACTATAAAATCATTCCAAGAAGAGATTATTTTACCACTTTTCTTCAAATCTTCTTGAGTTATGGCCTCCCACAAGATGAAGGTTGCACTTTCTAAACAAAGAGAATCAAGTTGGATCTTTTTGACATCATAAACAATCTTTTGAGTCCTACAATAGACTTCATTTTGACAAACCCAATTATCCAACTTTTCAGCATCTACTTCCCCATTGTACATAGGCAATTCAAACTTGACATCAAACTTAATTAAAGGAGATGGAGGAGTAGGTTTATGAGATGAAGGAGGTGAAGAAGGAGGTGAGGATGGAGGTGAAGATGGAGGTGAAGATGGAGGTGAAGTAGGAGGTGGAGGTGGAGGCTTGCTACCATCAAAACCATTACCTTTTGGTTGATTAGAACTTTCTATATGCAACATTGTTGTCCTATCATTGTACACCACTTTCACCATCTCAGACATATCTTAGAAATACTTTCTAAAATCTCTCTCATCCTCATACATCAGCTCTTATCCTTCTTCATGTGCCATGATTGGTAGAGTGTGTGGCCTCCTTGAACCAATTTGAGGGTTTGGTTCTTCAAGCACTCCTTATCCTCTTTTAAATTTAGACCTTGTAATCATTCAAGAAAACACTTGCAAAAACTGTCAAACCTTCACAAAAACCATGCTCTGATACCAAACTAATCTGAAATTAAAATTGAAGGTTTCATGCAAAGTATTGCAAGCTAGTTTATGTCTTATAGAAATGGATAGATATTGTAAAAGTACACAAAATAAGTTAAATTTTGCAAATTTTAATAGTGAAAATTTGACAACAAGAAGCATCACAAAACAACAATTTGATGATAGAGTTCACCCCTCCTGGGTTACATCTTTAGGTCCTACTTTCAATGGTGGCCCTTCATATTATATGCTCAAACGTGAAATTATATCAACATACAATGCTCAAATTGCAAAAATAGCACTTCCATTGTGTCCAAAAGACCCCAAAACCCTTTGTAGGCTATTCTTGGGCTTAAAAATGTTAAAAATGGCTAGGTTCAGCCTCCCTTTTAATTTCTTTGTTAATTGTTCTACAAATTGATCCCTCTGGCAATACTGGCAATGAAACTAGTCTTTAGCTGTCTTGCAAAGTGACAATTTTGCAACTGTAGGTGGTAGGTTTGGCCACGAAACCCATCGTGTTAGGTGAAATTTTTTGGATGGTTAACGAACTGCCACGCCCACCAACCTTATTCCTAGTCATTTAAGGTGTAATGGAACCAGTGGCTAGGTGCGAATAGGGCGCCACGCACTCTCCCCTTCAAAGCCTTCCGTCAATAGCTTCATGGAACGATAAGACCACAAGATGAGGCATTGGCCAGGTGCCACGTGCCCCACCCTCTTTGCTTTTTCCATTGTCATAGTGTAACACAAGTGGCTTGGGCCTGGGCTAGTTAGGTGAGCTCACCCACCTAGCCCTCCCCCAAATGACAAAACCAATATTGTTTATTAATAATCGCTGCCACTATGTTTAATAAGTGGTACATGTGGTGTAGTGGTAAGGAGTTTCATTAGTTTTTATGTGGTCAAAAGTTCGATCCCTACAGAGTGTTAATCAATTGACTTAAAAAATTTTGGTCTAATTAGGGGTGCCACATGGCACCTTGTAATTGGGCCTTGTGTCGCCTGCTCATTGGCCCAAGTGTCCAAACTCTATTCGTCCGCCACTGTCCAATCATCAGCTAGCATGTGTCAGCTCAGGATTGGCCTCTCCAACCATCATACAACCCAATCATCCTACTAATGTCAACATGATGTCATTATCGAACTTCCACATGGTAGTCGTACACTATCTAATCAACCTTGCAAATTGATTTTTTAGTAATTTTCCAAAAACTTCAGAACATGATAACTTCCTCATATGGTGTCATATTGATGTGATTTAAGAATCGTTGGAATTAGAGAGACGAGATATAAAATTTGGCATTGATTTTAGGAGAATTTTAGCACTTTTATGTTTGAACATATTTTGGATCTCGTGGATCAGCCAAATACCCTGAGATGCGAGAGAGAAGGTTTCTTACTAGTGCATACCTCATGTGGAGTATTATCCTCCAATGTCAGTGAAGGTGATATGTTAAATAGGTAACATGTAATATCCACTACCACCTGTCTAGAATACCTGCCCTAATCCAACACCACTAAGCATGCTCCTTGCCTTCTCCATCAACGTCATTCTCATTATTTTTGCAACTCCATTCTATTAAGGTGTGTATGGATTATTCTTTTGTCATGCTATACCATAATTCTTACAAAACTTTTCGAATTCCTTCTTGTAGAACTCTTTGCCATTATCTATCCTCAACAACTTCTTCTTTTCTATTTGATTTTCCACCAGAGCCTTAAATTCTTTAAACCTGTCAAAGACTTTAGATTTATTTATGAGGAAATATATCTATGTATTCCTTAAGATTCCATCTATAAATGAGATGCAATACAAAAATTCACCTAGTGCAGGAACTAACATAGGCCCAAGCACGTCATTGTGCCCAAGATCTAATATTCTTTCCACCCTCTTAGAACTAAAGGGAAAACTCACTTGATTTTTCTTCCCATATACAAAATTTTCACACAAATCAAAATATAGAGAGAAATTAGGCATACCTTCTACCATACCATTACCATGTAGTATTTAAAGACTCTTCTCTCCAATATGTCATAGTATTTGATGCCATAACATAGTCTTTTCACCAAAGGCTACAACATTTTCTACTCCACTTTCAGGAATGACATAATTGTTGCAACCATCAATAACAGTACTACCTAGAAGTTTGTACCAAGTTCCTATCTGAAGTATCCTCATCAGTACCAGTGCTCCTCAAACTATCTTGCAGGTATCTTTCTCAAACATTCTCTTTACACCTACATCATCCATCTTGCTTACAAATATTAGATTTCTAGCCAATCCAAGAATGTGCATAACACAAGGAAGTGTTCTAATCCTTCCACCTACCAATTTAGTTTCACTTTTCCTCTTCATATGATTCTTGTCTTCGTGTCATTACCTAGGAAGACATCACCACCATCATACTTCTTGTATTTGTTGAACCACTCCCTATGAGGAGTCATGTGGAAGGATGCACCTATTTCAATCAACCATGCCTCATGATCTACGTGTGTACTTGAAGAAGAAACCAGGTGTACATCTCCACCTTCATGTGAGATTTTTGTTACCTCTTCAGAAGGAGCATTGTCAAATACCTTTCATTTCTTAGGATTTTTAGATCTACAATTCTTTTTGTAGTGGCATTATTTTCAACATATACTAACTGATTTACCATAGTTTTGAAGGCATTCAAATGCTTTGTTGTGGAGTCTCCATCCATCATCCTCAAGTTATATAACTTTTTCCATAGGAAAAATTTGTTCACCAAGGTCTTAGATTGATACAAATCCCCTAACTTGTCCCACAAATCCTTTCTTGTGGTTTATCTTAAAAATTTATGTAATAATGAATCTAAGACACACAACCATATTGTGCTCTTTGCCTTGTGATCCAACCTAGTCTAGTATTTTGTTGACATTGTCATTAGTTTAGTACCTAGATCCACTACGATCAATTAATGTAACCAAAACTAATGAATCTAAGGCACACAACCATATTGTGCTCTTTGCCTTCTGATCCAACTTAGTCCAATTTTTTGTTGACATTGTCATTAGTTTAGTACCTAGATCCACTACGATCAATTAATATTTATCCACCAACAAATCCTCCATCGTGAGCTACAAAAACTCAAAACTCTATCTGTTTAATTTCTCGATCTCTATTTTTCTGTTGTTTTCCATCTCTTTTCATTGCAAGAATCGATCTCGTAGATTTCCTACTATAGAAGGTTCTACCACAAGCCCAAACAAAACCCCATAGCCACAAAGGTGTCCCCTTTAAGCCAAATATGCTTTGATACCAAATGAAGATTTTAACCTTTTACATAAATTACCTACAAATGAATTCTTAAAAATTAGAAAATATACAATGGTAAGAACATAAAATATACACAGATCTTTTTCTCCTAGAAACAAAAACTAGGGAAACCAGATTAATTTTTCATTATATTCATTTTGCTATTACAATACATTGTATACATGTTGAATCATTCATAAACCCCAATCCACTAACCCTAAATTAATAAAACATTATAAGTCCCTTGAATGGATCTAGAAAATACCACGGGCAAAACCATCATGCCCAAAACCATACGCAAAACCATGGGTAGGTGTTCCCACCATCATTGTGTTTGCCCCCCATCCTTGTTTCTGTCAAAAAACAAATTCGAGGCGCTAACCTAAACCTCGTCAAGGGAGCTATCACCTCCCTGCAAACCCCACAATAGGGGGGGTTTCCACACCTGTTGCACTCAATGCAACATAACAGTGCCACAAATTAGTCATGAAAAGAATATAACACATACCCAACAATTTCTCAACACCAAGAGAAATTATTAATGCTCACAAATTTTGTTAATGAATCTGAAACATTCTTCAAGGTGTCCACTTTTTCTAGCAACACTTTATTACCTTCAATCATATATCTCATGAAGTGATATTGAACATCAATATGCTTCATCTCTAAATGATAAGCTAGATTATTTTCTAGGAAGATTACACTCTCATTGTGACAATCTATCCTTACATCTTGTTGTACAAACCCAATACCCGAACAAAATCTTTGTAACCATATTGTTCCCTTGGTTGCTCCTCCAATTAGGTTAAGAGGACACTTACTTATAGATCATCTATGGTATGGATCACTAGTCGAGTTGACATCAACAAATCGATGTATGTCCAACACTTTTTCCACTCCTGGTATTCCTTGGTAACACAATCCATATCCAATAGTGCCACACAAATACCTAAAAACCCTCTTTACTGATGTCCAATGCTCCTTCCTTGGTTTTGACATATACCTGCTCAATACTCCCATTGCATGTGCAATGTTTAGCCTAGTATATACCAGTGCATACAAAAATTTTCCAACCACACTAGAATATGGAACATAGGACATGTCCTTTTACTCTTCTTATGTCTTAGGACATTGATCTGTAGATAACTTTACACGTATAGGAATAAGAACTTTTACTGGTTAACATTTCTACATATTAAACCTTCACAATGTTGTCTCAACATACTTCCTCAAAATTAATCGGAGTTCCTTTTTTTCTTGATCTCTTTTAATTTCGTGCCGAAGATAAAATTTTCAACACTAAGATCCTTCATGTCAAATTTGTAGAACAATTGTGTTTCGACTTCTTGGATGATTTTCTTGTCATTTCCAATCAACAACAGATCATCGACATAAATGACAAATAAATAGCACGATCACCAACTAATTTGAAATATACATAGTGATTTGATTTTCTCCTTGTGAATTTCAGTCCCAATATACATGCATCTATTTTTTGATACCACATCATTAGTGATTGTTTTAACTGATACATAGACTTTTTTACCCTGCATAACAACTCTTTCTTTCCTTTATATCAAATCCTTTTGGTTGCTTCATGAATATTTCTTCTTCCAAATCCTTATGTAGGGATTTTATATTCATGTCCATCTATTCGTAACTTCAAAATCAAAAGAAACAACAATAGATAAAAGAAATATGAATGTTAACTTGGTAACATGAGAAAATCTATGACTAAGGTCAATTTTGTGTACCTAGGAATAGTCCTTTCTACTAACCAAAATATGTATATCTCCACTCTACCTTATGAATTCAACTTCTTTATAGGCATCCATTTTATAACAATGGGTTTTCTTCCAATTGGAAACTCCTCTAGATCCAAGCCTCATTCTTGTCTAAGGCTACCATGTCTTCAACCATGGTTTTTTTCCATAGTTTTCCATCGTATGAGTCCACTACCACTCTAATAGTTCAAGTGTAATCATTAGCAATAAACAAAGAAAAAATTGAATTGAAATCAGGTTGAGTATACCTTTTTGGTTGCCTTATTTCCTAAAATGATCTCCTTAGTGCTAGTGTTTATGATTCTTCTTTTTGATATTTCTATTATTCTCTAGAGACTGTTTAATCATAATTTAATTCAAAATCTATCTTTCATAGTTCTTTCTACCTTAGTGGGAATTCGTGTTTGACAACATTTTTGAATTCTCTAGATACCACATCTGGACTATACACAACTTTATTAGTTTCTGGGTTCCAAAGCTTGTAACTTTTCAACCATCTTTATATCCAATGAAGATAAAATTTTCAACTTTCTTATCTAGCTTACTCATATTCTCCTCTGGATTGTGTACATAAGCATCATAGCCCAATATCGTAAGATTCTTAAAATAATGTTTCTTACCAATCTACACATCATGTGGATTCTTGTCATCCAATAATGATGAGGCTGATCTATTTACCAGATAACACATGTTGTCCACTACCTTTGTCCAAAATATATGTCCTAACTCAACACCACTAAGCATGATTCTCCATAAATGTGATGTTCCTCATTTCCACAAATTCATTCTAATAAGGTCTGTATGGAGTGGTATTTGCCTTGCTATACCACACTTCTTTCATTCCCATGAAATTCTCCACCACTATCTATCCTCAACATCCTAAGTTTCTTCTCTGTCTAATTTTTCACAAAAGTGCTAAACTCTTTGAACTTTTCAAAGACTTTTAATTTCTTCTTAACAAAATAAACCAATGTCTTCCTTGAGAAGTCATCTATAAATGGGACATAGTACACAAATTTACTTAATTATGGAACCAACGCTGGTCTAAACATGTCACTATGCACAAACTGCAATATTCCCTATGACCTATTAGAACCAAAGGAGAATCTTACTTGATTCTTCTTCCCATATAAAAATGTTCACTAAAATCAAAATTCATAGATAAATTAGTTTATACCATACCATTACTATGTAGTATTTAAAGGCCCTTCTCTCTAATATGTTCCAATCTTTGATGCCATAACATAGTTTTTTCTCCAGAAGTTGCAGGAGTTTTTCCTTCTTCTGCTCCACGCTCAGGAACAACAAAATTGTTTCACCCATCATTAACAATAATTCCAAACAACTTATATAGATTTCCAATATGAGCTCCTCTCAACCATACTATTGTTCCTCGAACCATCCTATAGGTATCCTTTTCGAATACTATTTTTAAACCTTCATTTCTCATCTTGATTAGATAAGTCAAATTTATGGCTAATCCTAGGATGTTTAGAAAACTAGGGAGAGTTATAATACTTCCACCCCATATATTCAACTTGACTTTTCGTGTCCTATGATTCTAGTTGTTGAGTCATCTCCTAAGAAAACGTCACCACCATCGAATTTTTCATACTCACAAAACCACTCCTTGTGAAGAGTCATATAAAAGGACTTCTGAGTCGACTAACCATGCCTCATGATCTACATGTGTACTTGAAGAAACCAAATACACATCCCTCCTCATCTGAGAAAATTTTTTCTTATGTAAAAGTAGTAGCATCAGATCATTCCATTTGTCATGAATTTTAGATCTACAATATTTCCTATAATTGCCTTCCTTTCCACATCTCCAACACACCTTTATCAAATTTCCTAGAGATTTAGATCTTCATCTAGATTTAGCTCTCCCACTTAAGGAATTATTTTTATTTTTATTCTCGAAGTGTCCTCTTATAGAAAAGGAATGTCTGTTCTGGATTTCCATGCTCTTCTATATCATTCCTCTAATAACAATAATGATAATATTTCATCAAGATTTAAAGTAGTTGTTTCCGATATGGAAACAACCAGTCTATCCCACGAGTTTGCTAGAGAACATAAAAACCAAAATCACTTACCTTCATTAGAAATATTAACATCAATAGATAATAGCTAACTTACCACAATATTAAAGGCATGCAAATGTCCTACTGTTGAGTCTTCATCCTTCATCAATAGATTACACAACTTCTTCTATAAGAACATTTTTTTCACCAGGGACTTAGATTGATACAAAGCCCCTAATTTGTCCCACAAATATTTTTTGTAGCTTCCCCTAAAACAAGTACTATTACTTAATCTGACATATACAATTATATTGTGCTCTTTCCCTTTCCATCCAACTTGGTCCAGTCTTTTGTTAACATCCTTGTTGGTGAAGTACCTAGACCCGTAGTAATCAATTGATTCTTGTCCACCATTAAATCTTCCATTTTAAGCTTGCATAACTTAAAACTCTTCTCATTGAATTTATCGATCTCTATCTTTGAACTAGTGACCATTTCCTTTTCACCACAAGAATCACTTCCGTAGATTTGTTGTTGCAGTGGGGTCTACCACAAGGCCAAGCCAAACCCCTTAGCGACAAAGGAATCCAATTGAAGCCAAAATTATTCTTATACCAAATGTAGGTTTGACTCTTATATAATTAATTGCTGCAAGCAAATTCTTAATAAAAAAAAGGGAGATGCAACAAAAACACACACATTAGAATAAAAGATTTTATTCTAGAACCCAAAACTGGGAAAACCAACAAATTATTTTTATATCTTATAATATATATATATATATATATATATATTATATATATATATATTATATATATATATATTATATATATATATATTATATATTATATATATGGTTTTCAATATGGTTTTTTAGTTTCGATTAAGGAATTGCAATTTGTATCTATGTAGGAATGGATTGGCAATTCATGGATATATATATATATATATATATAATATATATATATATATATATATATTATATATATATATATAATATATATATAAAACCATATGGTTTTGTAGTTTCGATTAAGGAATTGCAATTGTATTCTATGTAGGGTAAATGGATTGCAATTCATGAGATATATATATATATATATATATATATATATATATATTATATAATATATATTATATATATATTATATATATAATATATATATCTCCATGAATTGCCAATCATTTACCCTACATTAGAATACAATTGCACATTCCTTAATCGAAACTACAAACCATAGATGAAACCCCTATGCCCATAAACACCACAATTAGTAAAACCATGTGTCCAAAAACTTCCAAAAGTAGATGAAAACAACCAGCCAAACAAAAATTTGGGGGTGCTACCCATCAACTCCCACGCAAGGGGGCTTGCCCCCTATTACGCATCACACATGTTTACAATGTGTGGGGATAGTTGTGCAAATAATATAACAAATACCCAACAAAGGAAAATCAGGAACTGATAGAGGAAGTAAGTAAAGAGGGGTAATGTCTAACAATACAAAGATTTTAGGAAAGTTAAAATTACATGCTCATATGGGCTTCAATTGGAATTCTTCCTATAATGTATGAATTTGTGAAAAATGATTAAAGGAGGGTGATTGCGTCATCAAGAATCTTAGATAAAAAACTAGTCGCATTCAACACAACCTTAATAGCCTTGATTCCAAAGGTTGATAACCTAACTTCTTTTCAAAATTTCCAACCAATCTCTTTATTTGATTTCATATATAAAATCATATCAAAACTTATTGCTAAAAGTTTAAAAGAAATCATATCTAGGGGGATCTCTATTTAATAGTTTGTTTTTTTGGAGGGGAGACAAATTCATGAGTCAATGGGGGCTTCTCAAAAAGGGTTATGATTCAATTAAGGTAATAAATTCAAAAGAAATGGCTGTAAAAGTGGAATTATAAAAGGCATATGACATGGTGAGTTATCTCTATATCTAATTAATAAGAATCCATTTGGGGTTTTGTCCTAAATTTGTTTCTTGGTGATGAATTGCATCACATCTATTTATTTTTCTATTCTTATAAATGTTGTGCCTTTACCATTCTGTAGGCTAGAAAGCAAACTTATATAGGGATGCACACTATCCCCACTTGTCTTCCTTTTAGTAGCTAAAGGATTGATTATATTGATAAAGGTGAGCGATTAAGAAGCTCAAAGAAATTATTGAATTATTTTGCATAGTCATTGGAACAATAATAAATATAGAAAAATCAATGATATCCATTTGGGGTATATTTGAGGTGAAAATAAATTTCATTACTCATTTGTTCCTTTTCATTGTAGATGAGTCAAGGGAGGCAAGTGTGGAAGGTGGGCATTTTTTTTCCGTAAAGGAACAATTGAACAAAATTCTGCTTGGAAGTTGGGGTTCAAGAAAAATAATCTAGTTCAATTCTATGCACTTCTCCAAGGCACTATATTGTCTCACTCTCTTCATCGCAAACATCTCACCATCATAGGTGATTCAATTATCATTATCAGACACTTGTATGTAGGAATCAAGGCCAAGGATTTAAGAATGGAAGAGATTATCACTAGAATTTTATCTCTAATTGATAATATGTATTACCAATTTGAATGGCTCCACGTCCCAAGAAGTGATAACCACTTAGTAAACTGCTAGACCAATCTAGTGATCCAATTCAAAAAAGGGGTAGTTATTATTTAGTTAGTAACATTTCATACAACCTATCCCATAAGCATATTATACCTCCAAGTTTCACCTCAGAAGTAATCATTGGGTGCATGATATAGGATTTATATCCACACAAAGGAAGCATAGAATCCCTTAAGCATACACCTCTTCTCATTATGGTTTATGATTGCACCACCTTGGGATATAATCATTGCAGTCTCATCACAAGTAATAAGGGTGGGATTAAAAATTCATAGTTCATGGCTTAGGCATTAGTGATAACGCAGATTGATGTCTCCTTCATTCACATATTGAGCACTGAAGATTAAAAGGAACCAGTAGTAGCAGACTTTATTTCTTAGTGGGAAGTGAAACCAATTCTGGTTCTTTCTCTGCTTAATAGAATCTACTTGATAAAGGCCATGCATTTTAATGAATTAAGGAAAACACACAATACTCTTTGTTAGCACAAGAAAGACCTGAGCTCATTGTGAACAGAATTGGAAAGAATCCTCAAGTAGCTGTCAATAGTTGAATACTCGTTGGGTTTTGGTGGAAAGTTTTGGTTATCATCTCACCTACATCTAAAACAAAGGGTTAATGTGTTGGAAATTGTAGTTTTAAATCTCCTCAATTGAGGTCTATTTAACTCTATGTAATTTTCTTCAGAGCCTATGGGATTTAATGGGGCCCCTCTCTCCTTTTATTTGAATGACCAATTGTCTATGAAGAATACTAATTCCTCCCAAATTTTATCAACCACTATGTCTCCAACTCTTAAGTAACATGTTTTCTGGAATATGCAAGGTTTTGTCTCATTCTATAACAGGGGTCATTTTATAATTAGTCTTTTCTCTGCTGGTTGTCGTTTTAAACATGTATTTTTTAGTATGTCTGGGGACTCTAAAAGCATGATAGTTTTTAATATTAAGTATTAGAAGAAATATAACTCTGATCTAAATCGCGATTTTGTAATTTTGATGTTGATTCATCATCCATGTGTACCTCATCTGTGTGCTTTAGCCACAACTCTTTTATAAATAAATACTATTTTCCACTTTCTAAAAAATATGGATGAGTTAGATACCATGATAGAATATTTAGGCTTCCAAATAAAAGAAAATATGTATAAAAAAGGCACAACTAGCAACGATTGATAATGAATGTGGAGAAAAAACTAAACCTTTACTGTAATCTATAGCTATCCAAAGGGGGTTCATTGGTATTGGTTAATGTTATTTTATAAGTAATTATAGTGTACTGGATGTGACCTGCCTGGAAGCCAAAATGATTTTTCAAAAGGACTATAATATTATGTTACATATTCATTTGGTCAATGGATTAATTTATCTATTGCTTTAGCACCTTTGAAAAAATTACAATTCCAAAGGCGCAAGGATGCCGAGGTTTAAGTAAGACATTCTTATTTTTTGAGGCTTTATCTACAAAGAATATTTGGAGTATGATCCAAGGTGAAGGGTTGCGGGGTCAAGTTATTGAAGACAAGTCTATAGCTCATAACATAATGGAGGAATGGTGTTAGAAAATAATAAAGGTAGAAATATTTTCTTATCTTGATAATTACTTGTTATTTCTATGATTTTCTTATTATCTTCTTTAATGTCTTATGTTATCTTCTTATAATCAAGCAACTATAAAAAACATAAACATAAAGATCAGGGACACAAGATGTAGGCTCTCAGCTAGGGAAAAATCGCTCTTTGAGGGTAAAACCTAAAAACATCTTCTTGTATTTAGGAACCAAATCAAATGAGACAACAAAGACCTTTAAACCAAGACAAGGACTTTCCTCCAACCATCAAGCCAACCTCTCAAGTTGATCAGTCAAACACTAGCACATTTCTTCATAAGTCAACACAAAATTGTTCCTCACAAACAAGTCAACAAGGTCTCGAACTAATCTGTCATACTGAAGCTTATATTGTACCTCTGGTCCCACAACTCTCGTACTTTACATTCAACCCTACAAATCTGATATTATATCTTCAATTCCTGCAACCTCATTGTTCTATTATATACTTTTACACTAGGCTTCTAGATTCCTTCATTTGGCTTTCCTTTACTTCTCGCAATAGGATAGACCCTTCTTTTATGTATCTCACTTCATCTTCATTAGTAGCTACAGATCAATTTTTTTTTTCATACTTCCAAAATAGGTTGAATGCTAGGGTATATATAGTGGTTTGTGATTGTTCTTTGAGGCTGACATGAGAATCTTGAGGCCGACTTGTAGGCCAATTTGATGGTGGAGGAGAATTACATTAAAATAATTTTATTCTTTTGATACAAAATGCCCAATAAGGGTCTAGACCATGATGACAAGGACATAGACTCATGACTCAACCCTAGAAGCCTTTAATGGAGGAATTGACCTAAAAATAAAATAATAGAGCATGAAACCCGTGCTAATAAATAATTTTCTTTTATAATAAAAGTTTCTTTTTCTTTCTTTTGACAAATACATTATATCATGAATCAAACATAATTATGAAGATGGATACTAGTTCCATTTCTCAACAAATGGATCATGAATCCCATAAAGAGATTACTTAGTGCCTCTATATTTTGGAATGTAGTTATTACATCATTTTCGTTAATTGGAAATTGATTGGTATGGTGTGTGGGAGGAGGAGACAAAGTTCAAATTAAATTGTACCACCTTATTGGAAGTGGGTGATTCCATAGTGTACCTCCTCAAGTGATTCATGATCTAATAGATAAGGATTATATACTTTAAGGAAGAAAGCTAGCTAGGATAAGACTACCTTATGCTAGCAAAACTAGCTTACTTGGAGAGATATTAGACTAATGAGGGGACCATCATATGGAAAAGGTATAATGACACCCCAAAATCCTCTTTTATAAGATTAAGGGATGAAGAGGATGAGCTTGTATGCTCACTAAATCCTACAAATAAATATATTCAAAGAATTTGATATCAAATGTTGGTTATAGAGGGAAGAGAATATATACTAGTTTAGTGGTGGAGATTAGTTTGTAAATTTAAGTATCCATCAAAATCCAAAATATTCAAGTGGTTACTATTAAATAACAAAATACTTACATATGATATCTTGTAGAGGAGGAACATTTATGGTCCTAGATGGTGTTGTTTATGTAAATAGGAAGATGAGACAATTTCACATCTTATCATGTCTAGATCTTATGCAAAGCATGTTTGGAAAGAAATGGAAGGAATGATAGGTATAAAAGTGGTATGGGATAGGAATTCCATTTAAGAGGTTCTTAGAATTTGGTGATTATATAGGGAAAACAAGAAAATGCAAAGCTCTTCCATTAGACATTGCATGGATAGTCTAGTTTTCCATAAAGTTTTAGGACAATGAAACTTGCCCACTTAAATGTTTTGTACAAGGAATAAATGTTTTATCTTGATTTTCTCATTTTTGCAATAACCAAATTTTCAAACAATCACTTAAAGGAGAAATCAATAGAGACTTTCTAGGGGTATACCTTAATATTGCTTCTCAGAGAACCCCCCCATGCCCCCCACCTGAAAGAATGGGGTAAGGGGAATACTTAATTTGTCTATTTCTCAGCTTTTCTTTGAAATATTGAGTAGGCCACGTATTAAAAAATTTCTCTAAACTTATAGTGCTCAATTTGGTATTCTTGCTAACTCAAGAACATGGAGTAACTCATATACCAATTTTTGGGGATTTGCTTCTTGTTATAAGATGTGAAACTATCCATCAAAATCCTAAATATTCAAGTGTTTACTATTGAATTAAAAAACACTTACATATGATATCTTGTAGAGGAGGAACATTTATGGTCATAGATCATGTTGTTTATGTAAATAGGAAGATGAGACAATTTCACACCTTATCATGTCTAGATCTTATGCAAAGCATGTTTGGAAAGAAGTGGAAGGAATGATAGGTATAAAAGTGGTATGGGATGGGAATTCCATTTAAGAGGTTCTTAGAATATGGTGATTAAATAGGGAAAACAAGAAAATGCAAAGCTCTTCCATTCAACATTGCATGGATAGTCTAGTTTTCCATAAAGTTTTAGGACAATGACACTTGACCACTTAAACGTTTTCTAAAAGGAATAAATGTTTTATCTTGATTTCCTCGTTTCCACAATAACCAAATTTTCAAACAATCACTTGAAGGAGAAATGAATAGAGACTTTCTATTGGTATACCTTAGTATTACTTCTCAAGGAACCCCCCCTCACCTGAAAGAATGGGGTAAGGTGAATACTTCATTTCTCTATTTCTCATAGCTTTTCTTTGAAAGATTGAGTAGGTCATGTATCAAGCAATTTCTCTGAACTTATAGTGCTTAGTTTGGTATTCTTGCTAACTCAAGAACATGGAGTAACTCATATATCAATTTTTGGGGATTTGCTTCTTGTTATAAGGTGGATGAGACAAGATTGTGTTCTAAAGAACTTCACTCTCCAACCATTGTTTCTTTATATATTATCCTTACAATTAGTGTTCGCTTATATTCATTTGCTAATACCTATAGAGATATGATTTTGATTATGGATAGCCTATCTAAATCCAAACTTGAATGAGATCTAACAGTATGGATGGTCCCTACAAACCAACAAGGTCATAACATTTAAAAAGTCTTGTTTTTGGTCTAATGTTTTCTTTTTGGTTTATCTCAAAGAATAATAGATGGAATATTTAATGATTGTTAGTTGTAATGTCTCGATAGTCTCTAAAAACCAACAAGGTCATAAAATTTAAAAAGTCTTGTCTTTGGTCCATTGTTTTCTTTTTAGTTTATATCAAAGAATAATAGATGGAATTTTAATGATTGTTAGTTATAATGTCTCAAGGAATGATGGATGCAATATTCAAGAATGGCTAGATACATAATGATTTTTTATAATGAAAAAGTTTTAAAACCAACAAGGTCATAAATCATAGTACATGCATTAACCTTGTTTGTGATTTAAAAGGTCTTGTCTTTGCTCCAATGTTTTCATTTTAGTTTTTCTCCAAGCATAATAGATAGAATATTTAATGATGGGTTGTTGTAATGTCTCGAGGAATGATGGATGCAATATTCAAGGATGGCTAGATATATATTTTATTTATAATGAAAAAGTTATATATATGTATATATATATATGAATTAGTTTTATCTTTTAGAATTTGTTTAATTAGTTTTTACATTTTCTTCTAAAATATAAATACATTAGCATAGTCATAGGCAGCAAAATAAAAAATTATCAATATATTATATAATTTAAAGTCAGGATCAAGTGAGACACCAAAGTGGTACATGAGACCCCTTTGTTTAATAGACAAGGATCTACCTCCACACAATGATGATTTGACTGTTAAAGTCTATGAAAGTATACATACATTATCCCTCAATACAGTAATTTCACTGCTAAAGTCTATAAAGGCATGCATACTTTCTTCCTCCACTTCCATCTATAACTTCTTAAGAAGAAACAAATCATTAAACATACTCAAGTAGCAACACTTCAAATAAAACATAATACGACAAAGCCAACTTTTAACTTATCTCTAACCATCTGTGTGAAATTTTGATCACTTGTATAATTCAAACCCTTAAATGCAATATCCGGATTCTGGTTCCGTGAATTCCTTCCAGGTAAGTCAATCCAGTGGTGGCAATATCAATCGATTCAGTGACCTAACCCTGACGTCCTCAGAAATCCAGTCGATTAAGATGAGGTGTTACTGTTTTCTTCCTCCATGGCGGCCGGGCAGAGTGGCACTCTTAATGAACAAACGTTAAAAACGACTCCTGTGCCGTTGAGACAGTGCCATAAAGCTGCTTTTTCTTGACTAGCTGCCCACTCACGGAACTTGCCTTTTCTTCAGGGTTGGAAATATACGTTGACACGATTCGAATCATTATGAATGCGGAACAAAATTCCGTGATACTGTTTGTGATAACGTTGACTTTCTTGACCGGCTGCCCACGCTCAGAACTTGCCTGTCGAGACTGATTTTGCTACGCATCACAGTATCATAGATTTGGTCATAGGTGAAAAGTAATTACAAGCTTGCTCCAAAAGTGTAAAGAGAGGCTAATAAGGTTATTAAAGTGAAAAAATTTTGCTTTGGTTTCCCATAGTAAGTGTCATATTATATTTTGTATTCAAGTTGTTTTTTTGTTTTTATGTTTTTTTCAATGAATCTTTACACAACAAGAATAATGTTTTTCATACATTTCTACCAAAAATTTTCAAAATCTTACTTTTGCAAACAATTAAATGTTTATATAGAAATGTTCAATGGTGATGTTCACTAAATCATTTACAAAGCCCACAAGTTCGCATCAGAGCAATACCCAAAGGACAATACAAAGACAGATAAAATAATAATATTACCAGATCTCCCCTACAAAAGGTGACAAGCATCTAATCTATATTACATTAATAAACAATGAGTTCTTGGAACCTTAAGGAATTTGAAAAAATAAAATAAAAATTCATAGTTTTTCTTCTCCTTTCTGATTGAGATTGATATAAGGTCTAATTGATTTAATGTATAAAAGGATAATGATTCTTTCATTGTGCAAAATAAGTAAGGAATGGTATTTGATGGATCACACTGCAAATCTATTTCGGTTGTGTGGAACACCTCTTTTTTCTTACACATGTTGCCTTTCTGTGTAGGTTGTATGTTGGTCTTGTATACCTCATATTGAGGAAAGGTGGATTGAAAGACGATAATATAATAGTGTTTATGTATGATGATGTTGCTGATAACAATGAGATTCCTTGACGAGGGACTATCATCAACCATTTCAATGGAAAATATGTCTATGATTTTTAGTCTCGGAGCTAATGTGTTGATGATAATATTATCTCCATTTTCTTCGTTGAATACTTAGTAGGAGGAAGAAGGAAAAGGACATCATCTGCTTCTATTTTGAGATAACTAATGGGTCCACTATCTAAGCTTCCTTTTGGAGATTTTTTCCAAAGCAATGTGTAGCTAGCAAGTTCCGTCCGGTTACAAAATACCTATTGAAATGAATTATTCAAATTAGATCGGAACTATGTTGAAATTGTTTCGACCTCATATGACATTGTAAGTAATTGTTGGTGTGATTGAAGTTGGATTTTGTTTCTCAAGTCACATGATGATGTAAGCACTTGAATGGAGAAACTATAACCATAACACAACAAAACCATTCAATTATGTATCTATGAAATACTTGAGATCAATGTGTCAAAGTGAGTTAACAATGACATGGCTTGGTGGTGCAAAAATGACAAAATAGAATGCCCAAGGTAAAACCAGGGGTTGGTTTGTGTCATTCCTTTCTTAAAATGAAAGAAATACCACATATTAAAAGTTAAAAATGCATAAACCCTGAAAATATACTTTCCCACTTTGTGTCAATGAACACATTTAATTTTCTATCATGAAATCCTTCATATTACGAGAAACACTAAAATCTCAAGATAGCTTGTATTGCTTGAATCACGGGTAGTTCAATTTCACATCAATTGGAGAGTGGTTGGAGTGGGTTGGACCATTGTCAATCTATAGATCAAAGGGAGTTTGAACACAATTGGTCAATGTATGATTCTCAGCATAACCTTCTAGGAGTACAAAATGTAGGGTTTCAGTCACACACTTAGGCTAGATGGAAAATTGGTTGCTTTATATCTCAAGCAAAGAAAAAAATAAAAACGTTGGAACTTGTGTTATACACAATAGTAAGTGGTTCATGATGGCCACTGTTCTTGACCTTTTATTTGCCCCTTAGTAGGTTACAACCCAAATTCAAACAAAAATTCACTCAAGTTATTGAGACTATTATATCAAAATTATACAAAAACTTCACTCAAGTTATTGAGACTATTACATCATAATTATAATGCTCAGTTTTAGGTTGAGTTGTGGCATGGGGAGAAGCATGTTCAAGGCTCTATATTTCAGACTAATATGGTAGTGCTTCCAAGTCCCTAAAGTTGTAAACTTCATAGAAAAAAACAAACCCATAACGCTCACAGTCAAACACATATTGTCGTAACTATACCATTAGAAAAGTGTTGGATCCGATTAAAATAATATAAATTTGAATGACAAGATGAAAAAGAAGACAAAAAGATTGCAACTTGGAGACAACTTCCTTTAAGTATGATCATTTGTTTAGGCAAAACTTAGCCCAATGTTTCACCAGGCTTTTGTGAACAGTGATGCATTTTGAAATGCATGTGAATGTTTGATGAGAAACATTGTCACGGTTGCTTACCCCACTCTTATAAGCAACTGTGACAACGTTGCTCACCACAAAAACTACCTGATCCCTAAAAAACACTTTTAATTATTAATATAATAAAAATCAAAATATGTAAAATTTTAATTATTAATTAAAAAAACCAAAAAATAAAATGATTTAAATTTCCATACTCATTTATATAACATTCATAATATCATATTTTCCTCTTAGTACATTTTATCATTGTTGGCTTGATGGGCCCTGACCTAGGTTCAACATTAAGTAGCCAAGCAAATCCCTACACTACTGGCTCTTTCGACATCAATCCATAGAGCGTGGACTGAAGTCTCGCTTGAAGCAGTATGGGGGTATGTAGGAACCAAGTTTCCGCACCCTGAGATGGTTGTGATGTTGGTTATATGCCCTAACCCTTCCTTCGCACATACTAATAAGCCCTTTAGGGCTTATCAAATTATTTTTCTTATTCCTCCTTGAAACCTCCACGAAAGTCTTCGATTGTCCTTCGTGGACCCCAAATAGATAGATCAGGCACGTAAGCGCCTCTGTAATTACTCTTACTTCTGTATTTACTTAGATTCTCTTAGGTTTTGGTTAACTTTAACATGGATTATGATTATCTTCGCGTAAACAAATATTCTTACTTGCATTCATATGATAAAGTAAAATACATAGATTCACGCATCAATATAGCATTAATTCATAACCATAGTATTCAACATAACATAATCGCAACATTCATAACAGAAGTAAAATAACACATACATAGATAATTCCAAAATATTTCTCTTTATTGATATTCTAGATTTTCAGTACAGACTTTTGTTAGAAAATTATATATTACGGGGCAATGGAACACATGAAATAATGCAGAAATATAAACACAGAAAACACACAAAACAAGAGAGACACAGATATACGTGGTTTACCCAGTTTGGGCTACGTCCACCCCGAACAGCCAGTCCTTCCTTTCTATTATCCAGCAAAATGAAGAGACACAACCTACAACAAATCCATTGTAATATCCTCTGTTTTCTCTCACAGTCTTACCTCGCTGTTTCTCACTCACACACAGAATACACATCTATTACACACCTTCAAATACGATGCCCTCATACAAAGAGAGGGGTTGCCTTCTAGGGAAAAAACCCTAAACTAAACATAAGTTCTATCGTCAGATCATCCGCCTGATGAACGGCCCAGATTGACTAGAAATTACTATACTTTTACAAGGCAAATTTACATTTGTTTTTAGCTTCAGGGGCGCTGCCCCCGAGCCCCCACCGGGGGACTTCTGGCCCTCGGACCCCCCAGTCAGGGGGGATCAGCCCCCCCAGACCCCCGTGGGGGGGACAAGTCCCCCACGTGGAAGGGTGTACAAACTTCCTGGGGTATACATCCGGCTGAAACAAAGACCTCTGAACAGTCATGCTCCACACACAACAACTATTCCTTTAAGTGTTCGTAAAATACGGTTAATTTCTACAGGATACTGTTGTTCCATTACAGAGTTTTTGTGTTATGCGATTGTGCCTTAGCATTACAGAATTTATCTTTGAAGCTCTGATTGTATATGATTATTGAATTATTGAATATCATTGTTTCATCTTGAGATGCAATCGTACGCTTTCTAATTAATGTGACAACTGAATCAGATTAAGCACATTGTGTTTATATGGTTTTCAGTGTTGTTCCATCATGTATCTGTAGGCAGTGCTGTTCCATTGGTGTGGACATCTTTAAGAATGAAGGATTGATGTTTGGTTATGATTAATGCATGTGATTGAATAGATTCACAACTTGTTAGACTTAGTCACTGCTCTATTCCTTGATTGCTATTCCATTTCCGAATTGCTGTTCCATTTCCGAATTGTTGTTTCATTTCTAAATTGTTGTTTCATTTCTAAATTGTTTCTTCATTTCTAAATTGTTGTTCCATTTTTGAATTGCTGTTCCATTTTAAGGTTGTTGTTCTATTTCATTGTTGTTCTCTTTATCTGTCGTTCCATTTCTTATTATTTGTTAAGGACGATCTCAGGCTGTAGTGAGCATTGACATCTGCTACCCGGCTCCCAGACCCTTGATCTGTTCTCTGATTTCTTTTCCATCAGTTTCTAAAGGGATGGGTTATTGGTACTGAACCCTTGACTGATACATTGCTTAATATCTGAATGTGTGATTTAGCCTTTTGAAGTAGTTAAGTTGTAGACACACATCCATTTACTTTTGTAGTTTCAAACAACTGTACTATGAGCATTACTCTGGAAAATGCTAAGCCTCAGAATGAGACACTCTTTGAAATAATGAAACGTTCCCAGATCGACATATTAATGTGAGGTAACTAGAGGTGAAAGAGACCCTTTTTATAGCTCCACACTTGGTGTGCTAGAAATGTGGTAAGGAAGGGCACTACAAAAGGGACTGTAAATCTAAAGCTCCTGGTGAATGAAAGGGATTTGATGATGCTCCTTCTGTAGAGGTGAAAACCACCTCAAATGAAGGTGGGGATGTGTACTTGGCTTCTTCAAGTACACATGTATATCATGAGGCATGGTTGATTGACTTAGGTGCGTCATTTCACTTCACTCCACATAGAGAATGGTTCTGCGAGCATGAGAAATATGATGGTGGTGATGTCTTCTTAGGAGATGATAGGAAGGCTAGAATTGTTGGTCGTGGAAAACTAAAGTTGAAGTTGCAAGGTGGAAGGGTTAGAACACTTCCAGGTGTTCTGCATATTCCTGCATTGGCCAGAAATCTGATTTCTATAAGAAAGATGGATGATGCAGGTGTAAAAATAGTGTTCGAGAAGGATACCTGCAAGATGCTTTGGGGAGCACTGGCATTGATGCGGGGAGGTCAGATTGGAACTCCATACAAGCTGCAAGGTAGCACTATTGTTGATGGGTGCAACAACTCTGTGGTTCCTAAAAGTGGAGCAGAAGATGTAGTGGTCTCTAGAGAGAATGCCATGTTGCAATACGTGTGGATAACTTGACGGTAGGGGAGAATTCGGAGCCGCTAACGACTCTGAAAGTTCTTCTACCTCAATACTATCTTCCGCTTGTAAGGGAACTTGAGAAGGAACTGGTGGGTTCCTTTCTTGCTCTACGAAAGTACCAGGTGTTGCTTCAATACTATTGCCCCCGAGGGGAGGATCGATCCCCGATGCATCAATTGCAGTGGGACGAAATCCACCAGTATTATTGCCTCCGCGCCTTCTCGGAGAAGGCTCTACACTTGGTGGCGAGAGACCACGAAGTCTACGAGACTGTCTGGGAGATCGGTCAGCCACTTTGAGTTCTTTGTTTAGAAATCTAACTAAAGACTCAAAAAATTTAAAGCTAGGCCGACTAAGAGCACAGAGCACCCACTAAAAGTCCCTAAAGATACAACCAATCAAAACAACTTTCAGGTATTTCCGCTCCGAGTGATTAGGACCGGACACCAAAATACGAGAAAGTGGAAAATAAAGGGCCTTCCGAAGATAGTCTGGGGTGATGAGAGCCCAGGCCTATCAGCGAAGGTATTAGAGGAAGTTACGCTGACCTCCTAACAACAGTCTGCGCCGGTGCAAGCCCCCAAGCTTCGCAAGGGTGCCCTCCAGTAGTGCTGTTGAG